>VWPU01005463.1:0-26072 GCA_013398955.1 Callaeas wilsoni
CGCCCCCCGGCCGAGGCCGCCCCCCGGCCGAGGCAGCGCTTTCCCCGGCTGCCGCCGCCGGCCCGGGGCGGGACAGGGGCGATCTGAGCCATCGCCGCCGGGCCGCGCCCCACGGGGGTCCCGCTGCACCCTCGCCCCCGCTGCGAGACCCCCGCGCTGCATCGCATCGCACCGCACGGGAGGCGCTCCCCCCGAGGGCCGGGGCAAACACAGACCGGCGCGGGAGACGAGGAAGGTTCTTTCCCTCGGGTATTCTCCAGCACAACACGGGTTCGGGCTTTTCAGAAAGCAGCTGGAAACAAGCACCCTTTTGGCAGAGATCAGTTTCAAGGTATTTAATCCTAGCGAGGGCAAAGTAAACATTAAAACACAAAACACACAGCTATAAAGCAAGGGTCATAGCAGCTAATGCCAGCCTCCCTCTGCACGAGGGTTTGTTCTGCAGAGCAACGCACTGCTGAAACACGTGCATCCACTTACAGCTGGCCTTACTTTCCCCAGGCATGCTGTCTTTTGGAATAATAAACTCATAACCACAAACAACTACCTACAGCTGTTCTTATTAAACGGCAAAAAACCAGGGGCAGGCATTACATGGTTTCAAAATATGACTGAGGTGGATCTTTAGCTAGCCCACCTTCCAACCAGGAATCAAAGGGCAGAAACAAAGCCATTTTCGTTTTTGTTGCCCAATATTGCCAATGCCTTGATTTCCAGTCATAATGGAGCCCAGATAATGTTGCTAATTAAATTCACTGGTATGTTCTGTCTATGGGCAAATCAGACTGCCCTTATACGGTCAGCTCGATAGTTCCAGGAAAGCAGAGAACCTTTTCAGCTTCTATAAAGGAATCTATAAAGCTGTTTCCTGTTGTTTTGTGAAGCCAATGTTACCGACTTCTGCTTCTAAAACAGGATTCTTGCACTCTGCTTGATTATTTCTAGCTCAGCTAGATATAATAAGTTCTTAATGGTCACAAGCCAAGATCAAACAAGACTCACTTTATTGTATCAGAAAGAGTCAGTTCTGAAAGCAAAGAAGGGCATAAATTTTCTGGGTCAGACTTCTGCTTCTGAGAGGATGGCTTAGAGAAGCTCTGAAGCTTGAAAGGCTAAATCTAAACATGAATTACTTTGCCCATTCAAGGTGATGGTCTATACTGGGTTTTTCCTCAGTTCTCTTTGTATACAAAAACACAGGCTACAAGAAGCAGCTGGGATACACTTTTTGTCTTTTCAACCAGAGCATAGATCATCAATACTTTGCTTCATGCCAGACAAAGCAGTGTCATGGCACAAGCAATACTACAGAGTACCACTGACAAAAGCAAAGCTGCTGATGTTTACCCCCTATGGACAAATGCAGAAATAAGAACAAGACATGCCATACAGGTTGACTGAAGAGACAACCCCCATCGCACACCACACTCCTGCCAGGCAACTCTGACACAGAATTCTGATTGTTTGCAGAACAGGGGAGGGAAACTCTCTCTCTGATTGCCTCAACATGAAGCTCAGAATCAAACCAAGCCTTCTTTCGTCTCTAAAATTAATCTTGTTGTACGCAAAGGTGCAAATAAACATCTCTCTTTCCACAACCTTCCCTGAGAAACTGCTGGGGAAGGCAAAACTGCTGTCTTGGGAGATGTTTGCCACAAGAAGCCCAGCTGATCAGAAATTCTGCACCCTTCTCACACCTCTAGACTTACCTGCTACAATGTCTTCGGAGACAGGTGCAAATCTCTACCCAGCAAAGCGTAAGAAGAACAATAGGAAAATAAATCCAACTCTAAGGAAGAGGACTCATGGGAATTGAGACCGATTAAGTTAAGATCTTGTTCCATTAGAAATAAGGAGTGCTGTGTTTGTTTGGGATTTGAATGACCTGCCTAATTACATTTTAATTTGTTCCTTCTCCCTTAAACTTGAGGGATATTTGACACCCATAAGGTTTAGGAAAATAAAGCAAAACTGTAAATGGCACTGCTCTTATTGCCAATAGCAGCCATGAACAAACTTCTTGTACCAATCTGGAAAGCCCACTGCAAAACAGGATTTTTGGCTGATTTTATAAACTGATGTATTATTGAAAGCTGCAGTGGATGTGGAAGGAGCTATCTGTTTTATCAAGACCGGTGTCATGTCTCTTCCAGACCTGCATTAATGATTCCTTATTTTCCATGATGCTGGATCATTTAAAAAACAATGGCAAGGTAAAAGCCTACAAGACTCACTCTGTGCACATTTTGCAACAGGGACGATAAAAAAAAACCAGTGAAATTTTCCTTCAAAGAAAGAAGTCTTTACATGGACATTTAAAGAATAAAAAGCCTAAGAAAGGCTCATCTTAAGAGAAAAGTACCCACTGATCTGCAGAGGAAGTAAAGTTGAAGGGCACAAAACACACTGTAGTGTATTCTGAGCAAAGTCTGAAGGAGTTACGAGCTAGAGAATTATGACTCAGCTAAAGGGAACCAGAAGTCCTGTCAGAACAGTGGTGCAAAGTTAGGGGAAAGCATCTTGATGGCTGAAGTAAGTTTGGGCACGCAGAATAGCATGTAACCATTTGCTGGTTTTCTTACACAGTGCAAGTCACCTCTAATAGAAAGGCAGACTTGTGAAAGGATTACTTGTTCAACCGTCTAGGACATGCCATATGTGGGAAGTACAAGGCAGAATGGCCACCAGATGGAGATCTGGGAAAGGGTATGAGGCTGACCCCACCAAGAAGTTCTGCAGGTGGCAAAAGCTTAAGGTATATCAGGTAAAGCAGACAGGTCACTCTTCAGAGGTGGGAGACCTCATGGCATGAAATCGATACCCAGAAGTGTTGAAGAGGCCAGTGACTGAAAATTACCTCTGCACAAACATGACTTGAAGCAAAGGTAATTCCAGTCCCCTGGATCCAAATCCTGAAAATTGGGGATTATTCACCGTCAGGTGGCACAAACCAGCACTGTGACACCTATAGTCAGAGTTATACTTCTGATGACAACTTTATTTCATAATTCAACAGTGGGATGTCATCTCCAGGTCTAGCACATGTGCTCCAGAATATAACCAAGCTATTCACAGGCTTAAAACATTTAGCTATTTGCAGAGGAAACATGAAAACCAGCTCCTTTTGGAACTGGTTTCAGAGTGAAATTCGTTTTTTGTCAAAAGCCTTACAAATTCTGATGGCATCCCTTGGATCACTGAAGCCAGGAACACCAAGCTTCACATACTCAGGCACTGCATACCATGGCAGGGCCTCAGGTGTATGAGATATTTTCCAAATGTATGCTGTTCCTGGCACTGGCATGGCGAGAAGAAAACAGCAAAACTGCTTGAAAATGCCAAGGGCTCTCTTTCAGTATTAGTTCAGTAGACAGCTGCCATTCTAGTGGTGTCAGTGGATCCACCTCCAGCAACTTCAATTCCTACTTTCAACTCCACAGTGCTCCTCTATAGCTTGATCTAGTAAAGAATATCATAAAGAAGGCTGACAGGTGACTCAAACATTTTAGCAGAGAATCAGAAGTCATTACTATGTTGCAGAAGTAGGAGCTCAACCTAACAGAAATCTCGTTTCAATAATAGTTCCAAACATACTACATTAAAAAGCCCTACATACAGCTCATGACAGTGCTCCACGTTACAACTGAGAAGCCCAAGCAGAAACTCTCAAACAGATTTATCTTTTAACATACTTCAGTCAGGATGCAAGCAAGCTTACAGCAAGATTTGATAGAAATAAGGAGGATAGTTCCCAATCTGCTCAAATGCACTGGTTCCTAAAACCTGCTATCTTAATTCATCTCATCTTGCATGCAGTCCATGCCTCCTGCTTTCTTATCTATCCTTTAGCTACTGCTCTAAAGTGAAAAATTGATCCTAATATGACACTCATTTCAGTGTCACAGAGTAGAAACACACAAGTAAAACTAATACTGAAGAGCACAAAGCTAGGGTTCCAGCTCTAGCACAGGTTTATAGACCTGTATAGTCCATACATTGACCCTCCAGCACCATAGACTAATCAACTGAGTAACATAAGTGCCATTTCTGACAAACTTTGCACCATGACAGAAAGCACGGTTACTTCCAATTGCACATTCCAGTCAAAAGGTGACATAGTACATTGTGGATGGATTCAAGACAAGATGATTATGAAGCTCCAATTAAACAGTATTTGATTTGGGGGACAAGATACTTGCAAGAAACTTTGGTTTTGCCTTAAACAGCAATTCCCTTTATTTTCAACTTTTGTTTTGATAAAAAGTGCCTCTAGTCCGCCCTAAAATTCATCTAACAAAAAACGAAGTGTAGCTACTATGTGTAAGTAGCAGAACAGCTTTAAACCTTTGGGGATCATTGCAGCATTATAAATTGATATTTTGGTGTGTAAATGCAACTGTGATAAAATATTTAAACAATGAGAGCCATAAACAGGAAGGAATTGGCTTACAAAAATTGTCTTTCAAACAGTGATGTTCTGCAAAAGTAGCAGTCCATTTTTAGAAAGAAGATTTGCTTAAGTATCCACAAATTGCAATATAAATCAAGCTAACTAGCAGAAGTTGCCAAAATACACTTCCATATCATACAGTCTGCCGTTGTTGCATATATTCAAGGTCAACAGGGTTGTAATGAGTCGGCTGGCAAAGGTTCAGCTAACTTATCTGAAGGAGTTTTGGCCTTTTTCCTTGAAAGTTTTCACTGAGAAAACCTCTTGCCTTTTTGATCGCAAATTAGGCATAGAAAATGTGAAGCAAATGTGTATCAATTTAGTAACATATGCTTGAGCTGGTAGTGAAGAGAGGCATGCAGCCTATATGCAAAGACAAAATGCTCCTTCAACAGCAGAGTTGTAGGTGGCAGTCTGAGAAGGAAAGGATGAGAATTTCTTCTGTGATCTAAAGTACAAGGAACTAAAGCAGAACATCAGATTAGAATTCTAAGACAGAAAGGAAAAGCTAACTTCAAGTCTCTTATTCTCCAGAGGCACATCTGTCTACATTAGAAAAAGATTATTTGGTTGCGTAATCACAGGTACTGATGCAGACAAGCTTACCTTATCCAGCAACACATTCTGCCACAAACGGAAGATACTGAGGTAGCTTCTGTCTCTTGCACTGAATGACGTGAAGAAAAACTGAAAAAAAAAAAAAAAAAAACAAGGTAAAAAATAAGCTCACATGTAGCTATTTTCAAGAATCACAGAATGCTTCCTCGTATCTTGAATATCCCCAAGTTATCAGTAACAGCTTGCCTCATTTCACATTCAACAAACCTGGGGTCGTATTCCTCACATTCCACACTTTGTATCACTTTCAGTGAGTATGTTCCCCAGTGTCCACACAGTATATGAAGACATTTGCTGTTCTGGCCATCGGACTACCCTTGGCATAAAGGAAGAGCTCCTCCTCAACTTAAACCCACTTAAATCTTTCCCCCACTTGCAAATCGGAGGTTGAACAAATCAGGAATGCATATGCCTGTTTCTTACAGGCCGCAGCTATTTCCATTCTTCTGCCACATATGCCTTTTACTGGATTTTCACACAAGATGATGTGAAATTAGAATAATTAAAATGAGAAATCAAATTATATGCACCATTTGCAGTATTAAAATCTTTCCCATTGGAAACCTGGGGTTTTTTTAGCAAAGAGGTCTGTCTTCCTTGTTGATGGAAGTTAATACTGGATAAACTGAGAGGGAACAGCCAAGTATGAGGAATCACAGTTCCTTCACAAAGAACAGCTCCAGGTTCACTGTGGAAAGCTATTCTCTGTTCTTTGCCAAGAATTATTAGTTTTTCAAGGCATTTATAGAAGAACTAATCACAAATAAGATTCTGCATCATGCTTTTCAGTTTTTCAAATACACACTCAAAAAACTTCATTTCCCAGCACATGTTCTGGGGTAAATTTCTCCATTACTCAAAACCCATGACATCACAGTCCTTTTGTTTTCAGTAGTTTTCTTCCAGGAGCACTTGAAATCAAATGACACTGATATTTTTCCAGAATGAAGAACATATATTCTGAATTCATGCCTTGAATTTTAGTTTTCCTTTGAATAGGTGAGACACACTTATTTTCTGGTTACTGTATCAACACTGCTACGGGATTCTGCAATCAAACTGAAGTTGAATTATCAAGCCAACACGCACAGGGACCAAACCAAAGTCTGCTTTCTAATCTCAATCACATTTAAACATTTGACAGGGAAGTTACTTATGAAAATATAGACTAGAACGAGTGCTGTGTTCTGGACTCTATCATTTAGCAAGAATATATTTAAAAACAGATTTTCACCTTCTCTCCTTTCGTTGCTATTTGTATGGCATTTGGAATGAGACGAGCAGTCTTCTCCTTTGTCATGAAAGTGATATCCTTCAAAGCAATAGAAATCTAAGCAGAAGCACATTTAATGAGACATATTAAAAATAACTTATGACTAAAATTTAGAAGTTACAGAACATGCAAGAGGAACTCTAACTAACCCCAAACCCTGGGATGCAATTCAGATGAGATCACAAAGGCAATTACTGTCTCCACTTGCTGCTTTAACAGCAAGCATTTCAAAGTAGAAGCTGAGGTGACTTAAGAGTCATCTCCTCTTCTTTCACATTAGGACAAGGGAAGGAAGTGGTTATTTCTTCTTTTCTTCCACTCCTCCAGCCACATGCCACAATCCCAACCAAACACGAATCACAGATCTGAAAGTCAATCCCAATCAGAATGCTATAAATAAAACAGGACATAGATGGGAGAAATCAGGTAATAGACTGTGTTATCTCACAGAGGTTTATGGTATAGTCCCTTTTCAAAATTTTATTTGCGGTCTAGTCACTGCAAGGAATTCTTTCTGCCTAGGCATGTTTGACTTGTATATTAGTAGCTGAAATGTTTCTTTTTAGAAGAACATGGTCTGACAGGCTGCAAGAAGCCATTTCCATCCAGCCTACCCCCCCCTCTTCTCTTGAATATAAGGCTGTGCTGCCATTCATCTTAGAAAAAGGAGGAACATACAGCTCTATCTTGTTTTTTCCTGTGTGAGCAGAAGGTTCTCCACTTACTCCCTCTCTCTTTGCAACAACACAGCCTGCTAATGAGGTCCCAAACTTGGCTCTACCACGGTAGCTGATGAGCTCAGATTGCCTAAATGTACTGCTGAAGATACCACTCTGCTAGACAGGGAGAAACAGGTTACCAGGATGTATGCTGTGTTTTGGCTAAAAAAAACCAAACCAAACCAGTCTTTGAAATTATACCCTTGAATATATAAACTGTTAGAAGGATTAATTTTTTAATTTCACATCTAAAATAAGAAATATTCAATCATCAAATCCATCTGACAAAAGTAAGCTTGGTTTTCAGTTAAGTCTTTCTACAGCCCCTCACTGTCTTAAATACACAAGCTATTTGTTGTTTGTCCTGTGCATTTCAGAGCACTCAAATGTGAGATACTAACTTATGAACAGTCTCACAATTCACAGAATATTTTGACATATCCATCTCCTATTTCCTAGGTTATCTTCCCTTTCTCATTCACTGCTTCATGCAAGTTCTACAGCAGGTGTAGCAACTGTTTGAATGAAAAATTTTAACTCATTAACCTAATCTGACCGAAATAAAGGGCCAACATATCACAAATATCTACCTTTGCTCATATTGTTCAAAAGCCACAGACTGCAATATGAGAAATTGCAGAAGTAATTTATCAATTTCCTTCAGCTGTTCTTAGATGCTGATATTTACATGTAAGACTAAGTCAAGTAAGGTTCAGTGCTGGAGAGTTCTTGAATAGGGCAACATCACATACCATGTCATGCCCCAGGTCTTACAGTACAAGATTATGCGTTGCAATCCTTTATAGGACAACTCTGCATGGTAAGGAAAGGCAAATTGTCACCCAGAAATGAAAAAAGCCAGCTTTGGCATAATTCCTAAACTTCTTAGGCTGAATGGCTGACTAAGCAGGCTTACTTCAGCATTCAGATGCCTCCATTGCTGTTCTTACTTGACAGAGAACGGATCTGCATTTCCACACAGCCCAGAGTTACTAGCATGAGATTGACAGGATGAGATTTGAGAGACTGTAATCCTGTATCCTGATAGGACAGGACAAAGAAAAGGTGGGATTCGAGTGAGCTAAGAGATCTTACTGTGGTTTCCCATCGGAAAATGTTGCTGTGGAAACAGAGCCAGTTTTCAGAGAGGTACAAGCGTCCTTGCAGCAGGATATCCTTCTGGAGTGCACAGGCATAATCTGTGTACACAGAGCAAGAGCAAGTTACTCACCCACTGACTGCAGCACAGTTGACCCAAACCTGTTAACTAAAATGAGATGTGGTATTACAATACAATAAAAAGCCATTTCTTTCACTCTTAAGAAGTCTAGGGAGGCAGACTTGTACTGGCTTGCATCCAGACCACTGTTCTGGGAACAGCCCAAAGGCAGAGTTGATGGTACATCCGTGTGAGGACAGCACTCCATCTATCAACTCCTGTGCACTATCTTAGGTTTTCAGAGAAGAGGTGTCAGGCAAGACCAGGGGTGCATGGGAGAAGTATTCATTAGTCAAACTTCAAAGCACCTAAACAACAGAATACACAAACATTTTATAGTACAACACATTATACTGTCAACTCCCACGTAACAGTAGTTCACGTGTTGTAGTAAGATAATAGTTTTCCACTAAACAGATCCTATCACTAGCTAAAATTATCTGCAGACTGCGACACTAACAAGAAGCTTGAAGCCATCCAGGTCTTGAGGCAGGAGATATCTCCTAAAGTTGACTGTCATTTTTATGAAATTGTCTCTGAATGAAACATCCCTATTGAGAAACAGATTTCATCTATAATGCAATTATCCATCAACAGATACCTGCTAATTAAGAAAAAGAGCAGAGGATTTGGTTGCACTTTTAAGAAAATCTCAGAGAGCTTTCCCAATTTCAGAGCCTGAAGATTCAAACAAAAGGAATTTTCAGAAGTACTGCTGCTAGATAATTAAGATAGACCTCTTTTAGGAGGTCCAACCTAAGGAAGGTTAACTAATGTATAGAAAAGATGCCAAATGTATGTGTTGATGCAATATATTAGTGATTTTACCCTTAGAGGTATCAAATAGCTTTGTATCTGGTATCGTCTGAGCCAGAATTTTGATTTTGTGTACTACAAGAAGATAATAAATACAGTTCTTGTTCAAATATCAAGAAGTTCAAGAGTCCCCAACATCCTAACTTCAAGCAATGCCTGCATTTACAGAAGCTTTTATCACAATTTTTAAAATTCTCTAGTGTTTTCCCCCTCAAATAATCAACTGGAAATAAAGTTTCTTGTAACAAGAATGAGGCATGTATACAAGCCCTTGGAGATGTAACTACAAATAGAACTACACAAACCTAAATCTAAACAAATAAGTTGTCAGTGCATCTTTAAGAACAGTCAGATACCAAAGTGCTGAGAGAGGAAGGCAACAGGAGTTTGAGGTTAAAGACTTGAAGAAAGCATTACTAAGAAGTTTGCATCTGACTTCTGTGTTTTTAAGAGAGGGATTCAGACCTATAAAAGTCATCACCGGGCAAGTGATGAGCAACCCCAGCTCTGACCTACCTACAGAAAAGAGAACATCAAAACAAAAGGAAGAGATCAGCATTTCTCCTTTTAAGTTTTCAGAACCAGTAACTTAGTAGTTGCTTGAAAACAACATTTTCAGGCAAATTATAGTGGGACTCCTTTAAGCTCCCATTTAAACAGTCGAAGTAATTCCTTTCATTTTAAGAAAACAATATTTTATATAATCACATACAGCGCTCATTACAGTGGAATAGTTGCTTATTTTTAACAGCTGATTTAAGAACAGATGCAGTAACCATTCTTTTAATGAACAGCAGCAAGCAATGGCTTCTTGGAGCACTGTAAAGCCCATACCAAGTTTCTCTGCAGCAAGCAAAGGAAGAACTCCTCACCTGAAAGATGCAAAAAGTCCTTTAAATGAAGCACTGCTTTATATGGGGTAAAAAAAAAATTATGTAAAAGTAGTGGCTTTGCTTCTGATGGAACAGATTGAGATTAACTCATTACTAAATCTTTCTCTAAATCCTAGGCAGTCTCTTCTTTGAAACTGTGCTTCAGAGTTTGCTCCATGGCTTTCTCTATCAATCAAGTGTAAGGAGAAACATCAAAACAATGCTTTGAAGTAATATCCTTTCCTTCTGTTTTACATCCCTACTGAAGTATTTTAAAAACTCAGAAGGCATTTCAGGGAGTAACTGCCTCCTGAGGCTGGAAAAAGACACAGTGATTTAACTGCTTCAGAGCTGCTGCTTGCATACTGCGAGCATACACTAACAGCCTCTCAATATTCACTTCCTTAAAAGTTGCATAAAATGAGAGATGAACTTTAAACAGTCACAATGCCACTTTTGTATGAAAATATACAGTGTATTTGTTACACAAATACAATGCAGATAGGTGGTAAAGGAGGCAATAAGGTGCATCACTATGCAAAGGAGGTAGGGTTACATGCTTGCCTTCTTTGGATTCTGCAGTTGAGTGAAACAGAGCTGGAAAAGGAACATTTCAATGCTGAGAAAAGTTATGCATTATAGTTTGATATTCTCTGACACCTGCTTCTTTCCTCTCCCATTCATCTGAAAAATAGTCTTTTAAATTACAACCACCCACCATGTCACTCAGTCCCAGGAGTCACATTAATCAAGGTGCCTCAGGCAAGGGTGTTAGCTCCAGGGAGCAAGGGGAAAGTTTTTGCTAAGGATAATCTACCTAGTTAACAAGGTCTCAGAAACAACATCCCTTTTTTTTTCCCCACAAAGCAGGCAGTAGAGGAGAGGAGTATGGACCTGGCTTTCCTTGAAGGTATCTCATGCTAGTTCAAAGATAGGAGAATAGGGAGTTATCAGCTGTAGTTAGAATTTGCCATTAAAAATCCAAAATGCTTTGACATGACTGCAATCTGAAGTCATCAAACAGAAGACAAGGACTTTTGCTGTGATTACTTCTTACCTACTATGAGTCTCTCCGAGTCTGGCAGATGAGAAAACTGTCTCTTGAATTCCTCACTCCTATATTTGTAAGTGGAACTTGAGAGCTGCAACAAAGAACAGTAAAAGGTTATGCAAACAGATTTATTTTCAGCCATCAACTGTCTTCATACTGGATGTGTAATTTTATCTTGAAGAACAAATGAACCTCAGAAGAGCAATAAAGAATAGGTGGTATCTAAATGTGATCATCACTGTAACTTTATGCTTACTTATGTAAGAGTATTTATTTGGCATGGGCCAAACTATTCCCTGTATCAGGCCAGATGCCAGTCACAAGGCATGACAGGGCTATGACAGCAACCTGCTCCACCCATAAGGAGAGGAGAGCCCTTCTGGGACTAAATATTCTAGCACAGACCAAGCAAAGAGGCAGCAAGGCCACAACACAGAGGCGACAGAAAATCAAGCCCTCATGGAGGCCAATAGCTAGACAGGAGGACACAACCTAGAACATCACTGTCTAGTTGGAGTACCACTTCAGTAATATTACAATGCACTGGATTTTTCACCAGTTGCTGTAACTAGATCTGTAGGAATAAAGGTAATAGTTTTCCTCCAGTAAGAATGAATAGCAGCATCACGATCACTTCTTGATTTTCTGTCATGTTCTACAGTTCACCCCATTTTAAAGAGATCACTGTCTCTGATTCTCCTAAGATTCAAATTGGGCAATAAACTCACAGCAAAGAGGACTATCTCGATGGACTTTAACTCCTTACTCTTCTAAACAAATGTGCCTGCTCCCATTCAAATTAAGAGCTTCAGCACATTCTCCAGAAAATATTGTGTGTAAAAGCCCTACTTTTCATTTTCAGGTGTAAGAGGATCATATTTTTTTTCTTTATGGATATTGGACACTTTTTTTAGAGGTGGTCTTAACTAAATGCTGTATAAGGCCATGACTCAGCTGGCCTAAAGCTATTACAGGAAGAAATCACTTTTAAGTGTTCCTAGAACCAGGTATAAATATACTACAAAAGCCTCTTTCACACAATTTTTTTTAACCTTTGTAAAGATCTTAAGCACATGGATGCTCTTCTCTACTTGAACACCTGTATTACTCTAAAACTTGACATTCACCATTAAACCCATCTCCACCATAAGATTAGTTGCTATTTATATGTAGGGCAGGGGAAGAAAGAAGAAAGGAGGCAAAGAAGCACTTTTGACTGTATGACCTTGCAGCATGCTTACTAATAAAATACCTACTTTTGACACACTCCTGCAGCATGTTAGTTGGCCACTACCCTTTCACTATGTTTGTGCTTGTCCAAAAAATCCCAGGACAAAGATTTATCTTCAGCTTGATGGTCTTTTAATAAACTAGCCAATAGTGCTCCCACCTCCTCAAGATTCCCACATTTTGCTCTTTTTCACTGAGGATGTTCCTGCTTCTTGCAGTTCAAAAGTTCCCTGACCACCACCCTACATTCACATCCTATGATGGTCTGTCATCTACTTATACTTGAGAACTAAGCTCTTAGGCCACAAGAACACAAGTACAACCTCAAAGTCATTTAAGTGCATGTAACGTGAGAGAGCAAAGTTGCCCTGACACAGACCAGCTTTTAAAAAAATAAGTCAATTTACCTTCTATTACCATGAATAAAATAAAGTCTTTATGTTTGACTTCTGTTTGAGTACATATTTGCTGCCCAATGATGTTCTGAGCATTGTAATGCAAAAAGGCAGCAAGGGATGGAGACACAAAATACAACCACTCCTCGGCTTCTGAGAAAAGCAAACACAAAAGGTTTGGGTGTAGCTAAAAGGGAACATGTTAGACATGTCTCCTCTAAGCTGTAATGCCTCCAGTTATATTTCAGTTATTTCTGAGATTATAAAAAAAACATTTTTGGAGAGCACGTAATCTGCTAAGGTAGGTGGGTTATGGTTTCTTGGCTTGCAACATCCCACCCTAAAACACACACTTTTAATTGATCATCCAAAACAGGCATCCAGTGTCTGCACTGCTTTGAAGAAACCGAGTTCTTTGCAATTACTCTGGAAAGAGACATGGTGAAAAAAGAAAAATTAACTCATATCTGTAAAGTTTCCACCTGTAGTTCCAGAGTCCCTGTGGTTTACACACAGTCCTACCTCAGCTGACTGAAATCTGGGCTTGTGTTGCCAATGCCAGCACCCAGGGGATAAAAGAATTGGTCTGCCGTAAGAGGAAATTGAAAGCTCACAATTTGTGAAATCATGATTTAGGAAGCAATGCTTTTAAGGAGAAATGTAGTTTCTCAAACATGCTGTATACGAGAGATAAGAGCTACACTGAAGTTCACCATTTTTGTGATTATAAGACAAAAGGAATCAAAGAAAATAGGAGCATCACAGACACATTTATATTAGTGCCTGAATCAGTCAGTTCAACAGTTCTGAGAATCCAGACTCAGGATACTGAGTTTTACTTAGAAATGCAATGTTTCTAGAGCATAAAACCTGCTATAGCTTGTCTTAGAACCTCTTGCTAGCATTTAAAAGTGTTGTCACAAATGACTGGACTATAAGAAATCCTTATTAATTGTAGATTTCTACCGAGCTCTTAGGACACTTTTGCAGAGTCTGCTCTGAATCCTTATCTAATCAACAGAAAAAATGTGAGGGTGTTGAAAGTCTTGAACCTTATCTTTTCCCTACTTTGCATGAAAACTAGCTCACTTACATCTGTACTTTTAACCTACTCAGTAGTGGCTTGGTGATTGAGAAGAGATCCCTCAACAGACCTGGGAAATAAGTGGGGCAATTTTAACACTACTGACAATTTCAACTTCCTTAAAGTGAAGAAAATAAGACATTTCTATGAATAACAGCATCTCTCCTAATTAGTACTGTAATGTCCAACACACGGCAGCATTTGAAGCAGGTTGCCACCTCTGGCTTACAAAATCCAGCATCAAATATTAAAAGAGGAAAGGCATAAATCAGGTTGTAGTATGGCACTTACGAGATGAAAACAGTAACTTGTTTTTAATACATACACATTTCTAAGTTTAATTATAAATCATCAGCCAAACACTTTGCCTGAGGATAATCTTAGGCATTTATGGTTATGCTATATTTAATCACCAAGGAAATTATTAAGTGCAGCCAACATCTTATTAGCATTTTTCATCTGAAGCCACAAAATATACCAGAAACCTGCAAAATAGCATAAAAAGAAAACCATTTTCAGTGACAACCAGAAACTTTTACAGAAGACAGTTATGTAAGAACCAAATATTGGAGACACAAAACCAAGTGATTCTCATACCTTGTTTAGAAACAGACCACTTCAACTACATAAAGTCATGTTCCATAAAAAAATATGTAAACTTAAATAGGACTAAGCTGAGTTATTTATAGAATAGAAGCCTGTTAAACAAGCAGCTTCCCTTCACATTTACATCTTCAAAGTGTAGCCACTGCAAACAATTTGAGCCATTTGGCAAACTGCAGAGGAAAATTAAACAACACCTTCTCCCAGGAGTACAGCAAAAATCCTAATCATTAGAAAATTATTTGATTGCAGATATCACTAAGCATGGAAATAAGCAATCAACTCCAGCAGAATGGTGTGCACATTTTTTAACAATCACTAATGACAGCAATAATTTTGCATTTGTTTTGTTAGTGTTTTCCCTTTGTTTTGAGGCACCACAAAAGCCAGATTACCTGACAATTTGCATTCTACAGTTGTGATATGCAGCTATGAATACAACAGCTGAGATCACAGGTAAGTTGACCTCACCAGCAAGGTAATAACTCTGATGTCACCTCATTTCAAGAGATGTCTCCCACTGAGCTTCAGACTCAGCATGAGCTACCACCACAGGCTTGAGGTCCAAGAATCAAACAAGCCTATAAGCAAACTGCCCAAACTATCATTTCTTTTATGCTCAGAACCCTCACTTAACCATCAAAATATGGCCCATGAAACTTATAGCTTTGCTCCTCTGTCTAACAGCATGTAAATCCAGGCCACTAACTCTAAACCCCACTTAAAGATCACCTGACTATTCCCCAAAGACCTGCACTTCCCTATAAAGTTTCTAGACATGGTCAAAAACGAAACTGGAGGTATTAGTAAAGTTAGGATAAAAGTACATTTTAACCTTACATTAGCATATTAAAACAAACATTAATTATTCTGGCAAAAGCTGTTGCATTTCTACTGAATAATGGTTTCTTCCCTACTCAAATTTATATAAAACCCTTCTCAGCATCAGGAGAAAGAAAAAGAAAACAGCCTCCAGAAGAACAACACCCAGCCAGAGAGAAGTATGGATTTTACAAAAGAAGACTCCTCTATACTGCAAATATTCTTTAAATTTATCTGATACTGTAGGGGAAAATATCAACCCAAAACCTACAAAAAAAACCCCAAAGAAACAAACAAAACCAACCACACACAAAACCAAAACCCAAAAAACCACAAACAAACCATAAAACATACCAAGATCCCACTCTCAGTGAGATTAAAGCCTCACTACGGATGAAAACCAAGTTAACAGCCCTGAACAAAAGCCTCATTTAACAGTGTAAGGCAGACAAACTTAAGACTTCACATACTCCAAGGCAGATTCAGGCAGACTCCCTTACTAACACAAGAACAATTCCCATGGCACACTGAGACAGTGATCTCTCATCTGTAAAAGATGCCAGGTCTGATAAACCTTTCCATCACAGAAATGTTGAACCCACTGCAGCCATTTCTTCAGTCCACGAAAGTTCATTAATCATCCAGTCTAATCTGTAACACAATAGCCACGGCTCTCCTGCTTTAAAACCAGAGCTGCAATGACCAAGTTTCCCTTCAGAAAAGAATAAAACATGTATTTTACCTTTTTAAATGAAAAGTCACTCTGGATGCAAAAATCCATCCTAGCTATGGATAGTTCTTCTACTAGCATATTAAGTTAACTTTATCTTCACTTTGTGAACTATTTTTGGATTGTAAGCAAGTTACTCCGTATCTCCTTCTGAGGTACAGATTAAGCTTCTCAAGTCTATTAGCAAAAAGATTTTTCTTTTTCAGACTTATTCTTGTGGCTTTTCTGAATCCTCGCCTTTGCAGTGTCCTCCCTGAAAGCTAAATATAGCATTGCAGGAGTTACCACAAACAGATAAATCTGAATCACAGACTGCTTTTAGGCAGAGAATCACAGTGAACGCTCACATCCACATGACTACCAGGCTGCCTTATCTTTTTGCAGTTACAGGGCACAGTTTCCCATTTCTTCTGACAACAAGCACTAGGCTGTATGTTGGAAGTGTCAGACTTGTTCTGTTTACCTTGTCACATGTAAACAGTCCAGATCCACTCCATTTACAGTGATCTATTTTCACTCACTTCTCGATGAAATCACAGAAAAAAATTGTTTAGGAACAATTTTCAATCATTGAGTATTCAAAAGCTTTACTAGCAGTGACTTATGTTCTTTTCTCTCTTGAAGGACAAAAACATTTAACTTACACAGGGAAAGAACCACTCACAGGACCTAAAGAGCAGTATGACATTACTTAGGGTGACTTACTGTGCTGTGTACAGTACACTGTGCACTTCAGTTCACTTTTTTGCTTTTGAGAGGGATGCTCTGTGTGTTTGGGAGTTTGTTGTTTTTTTGTGTGTTTTTTTTTCTAAACAAGGAGATATTTGATTACATCTGCTTATCCACACAGTTGTATTTAATTGATAGGTCATGAGAGGCAAGTCAACCAATTAAAAAAAGAAGAAACCAAGCAACTGTTGCCAGGGTTTGCTCAGCCACTGTATTCCTTCGGAGCCTGCTTTCCAAAAGTTCCCATGCTCTCAAGGAAATGTGAACAAGCTCCTAGTCACAGTGGGAGGGGGAAATGTTTAGGGAGCTACAAGTATTTTCCTTACATCCATTATATGCTTTTTTCCTTCACCCTTACCTGTGGAGAGGGAGTCTCATAAGCACAGGGCCACTGGCAGGCACAGGGCTGTGCACTAAGGTCATTATGTCCCCACTCCTGTGGCCCAGCCCCCCTCTTCTTTGTAGAGGCTGAAGGAGAAAGAAACTCCAACGTTTCTTAGTGACTGAGCAGAAGACAAACAACAGCATTCTCCTCCAGTGGCACCTAGTAGAACTTTGGTGAAAGCATGTCTTTCTTCTGTTGGAAATATAGCATGTATAATTTAAAGCAAGGGATATTACAACACAAGTCATTGGCAAATACTCCAGCTGCTGTATCTTCCAGGGATCAGCTTGGATTGGAGGGGGGGTGAATGTTGGCGTGGATAGGGGAGTGAGCAGTGGTGGTTGTGGTTTTTTAAGCCCATGAGATCCCACAAACAAGGCTAAAGACAGAGTCCCTAGTTCTCCCAAAATGAGTGTTACTATTAACTAGCTCTCACATACGCACAGGCAGGCACACAAAGTGTCAGACAGACTATGATTTACCACTAACACCAGGAGCTTCCAAAAGTCCATGTAGAAAGAAACTCCTCAGAAATATTTCACTATGGAGAGCTGCTGAAATATTGGGCGTCCACTTAGAAAACATCTGACACTCGGTGTCATGAAAGCGACTGAATATAATGCTTCTGAAAGGGAGACTGTTTCTATTTATTTTAGAGACTGGGTACAGTACATCAAAGCACTGTGTCCCACAAGAGCAGCCCAGCTCTCACCACGTGAGATGGACATCAGTCTTGCCAAGCCATCATTGACCTGACACGTGGTGAAAGCCTGTTTCCCTGAAAAGCAGTTCTGGTCAGCCGCTGACCAGGGACACCTGATCACAAGCATTTCCCCACGTGGAACATGAACTTGGCTGAACTGGAATACTGCTCACAGAAGGCTTGGTCATCTCCTGCACCTCACCAGTGTCCTTCCAAGAGCAGGAAGGAAGGTCTCACGCTTGAGCTTCACCTATATAAGCACAGATATGAAAACATAGTGGAGCATGGCTCAAAAAATAGCCTAGAAAATCCACAACCAAAGTTGTTACAATTATGATTTTGACAGACAAGAAAATTTAACATCATATGAAATACTATGCTGCTAACATCAGGTTATATAATTATAAGAAAGGTAGCATTTTTTGTGAAGAATTTTTAAATCTGGCATGCTTCCCAAGAAGAAAATTCAAAGACTTAGAGTTGAAAATATAAAGGTATTTCTTCAGAGAACTTTAAGTTGCATAACCAGTTAGAGATTACATTTTTAATGTTCTTTAAACAAAAAAAAAAAAAAAAAAAAAAAAAAAAAAAAAAAAAAAAAAATAAAAAAAAAAAAATAAAAAAAAAAAAAAAAAAAAAAAAAAAAAAAAAAAAAAAAAAAAAAAAAAAAAAAAAAAAAAAAAAAAAAAAGGCAAACCAAGATTTAAAAAAAACGAAAAACAAACCAGTAGAACAGACCTGGAAGAATTTTGTAAAGAGTATTTCAGTTTAGAACATGTGAGGAACTCTCCCAAATTTCTCCTTCAAGGTCACACCAGAATTAACTCATTTTCACAAGCCATTACCTTTCACTGAAATAGGGTTCAGCTGCAGGTGCTTATTTCCAACAAGGTGCTTGGGAAACAAACTGATAACCTCCTTATCAATTATAGGAAAGCCTCTTGCCATTAGTAGTACTATATATTTTTTCCTGAAAAACAAGAGCTTGGATTGAGAATATCCCTTGCTTATTCTGAAGCAATGGTTTTGTAGTATTCAGTACTTTTTTCTGCAAGTCAGTGTTTTAAAGCATTTTAACAGTGAAGTCAATGTACTTTCATAACTCTGATTGGGAGATAAAAATCTCTAGCTTGACATGTAGAGTGCAGAGCAAAGCATATGCTCCATTTCAGAATAAAACTGACTGAGGCATGAAGCTAATGTAAAGTCAGAAGACACACACACCCCCCCTACACACATCTCCTCCTCCTCTAGCTGCCTGCAGCCTGCTCCAAACCATACAAATCCCTGGCCAAAGCCTCTACAGCTCCCCCCTTTCTCATGCACTTGCTCAGAGCTGGTGCTGGACACCCTCCAGCAGTGCTAGCTAGCGTTCTGCCAGCATCTGCTTGCCTGCCAGCTTGGAAAACAGGCTGAAACACCCTAGCCTTGCAGAACAGGCACACAAATGCTGCAGCAACTGGGCAAACAAAACTTATGCAGGGGGTGACATTTAAGAACTGCCCAGCTCCAGTCTAAAACCACCATCACCAAAACTGATTTTGGGAAGCAGACTGCAGTAGCATAAATCATTTCAAGTTCACAGAAGTCCCAAAGGGAATAGCAGAGGAAAGTACTATCACCAGGGAAACACCAGCTTGGAAAGAAGCACTTACTGCCCAGCACCCCTCCTCTCTGCATCGCTGAAGGCTACAATCCATGAACCAGCTTTAAGAGTACATCTGCACCTGGCAACTCAGCATGGAAAAAAATCTACTCTCACACAAGACTCAGCCACCATCCCCTATTCTAAGTCAAGCCCTTGCTGAGACACCTTCTCAGTCCGAGCTCCGGACATCAGGGCATGCTTCATGCCCACCCAAATTCCCCAAAATGCATACATTACCAGCCACCCCTTCACCAGCTGCCCAGAGCTCAGCTCTTGCCTCTTTGAGGCAAGGGCTACAGGGCTCTGCATGCCCAACAGATCTCTGCCTGCTGAGAGGGGGACAGCAGGCATGCACCTCTTCTGCTTTCTTTATGCTGGCTGTCCCTTTCCATCTGCTGTACCTAGGACCTGTCTGCTACCTTTCCACAACCAGCTACATGGAGCCAGCAGCAAAGGGAGAGCGCTCTCCCAGCACAGCCCTGCTGAGGAGGCTGACAGAAGAAACAGAAAAATGCATGGCAAGGCATTTTCATCACTCGGATTTAAATCTGAAAGTCAAAGTAATTGACCACAAAGAGGTTGTATTTACAGTCATTTTGCAGCCCCTGCTGCTGGCTAGGATAAGTAGCTGCCTCTGTGCACCTAGCTGGGTGGTGGCTTTGGACGGCCTGCAGTTCTGCTGTCAAGACCAGCTACAAATGTAAATAGCAGGAACTGGTTTCACCAGAAAAACTAGGTAACTCCTCTGCCTTCCCAAAGCAAAGACAGGGTAAGTCACGGGGAATCTCCGTGTGCTGAAAGAGAGGCAAAATATTGGGAAGCATATCCATACAGAAAAATACTCACTGGCAATTTATTTCCATCAGAAAGCCAGTAAGAGCATTCAAAGTGATCACGGAAAGGCCTGGGTACCAGTGTGACTCAGGTCTCAAAAACAGCATTAGCACAGACTGTTTTAAGTGCATTTCCTGTTTATAAGATAACACCATCTGCAGCTGATTGAACACCTGAGTGTGGACATTTGCAATTAGCAGTAAGGCTGATTATTTCTGTTTCAAATATAATTATGTATATAACTGCCATCAAGCACTTCTGAGTTTGGATGAAACAAACACTAAGATTTTAAATATGAAACTTAAGGCAAAAGTTCAAGAGCTTTGGATACTTCCACGGACAAACATCTTCCTCAGTTCTGAATTAGAAATGAAGGGTGCTTTTAGCTTTTAAGAGCCAAGATGTCCCAATCTCAGATTTACTCAGCATCCTCATCACCACCTCCCTAGCTGGCAATAACATCTTTGAACCTGGTAGTAAAACTATGCCTATAATGCCCCTGACCAGACACCACACCTCACGCTGCCTCCCCAGAACACTAGCACAAGCCAAGTTCACAAGGCTCTTAACTGCCCAGCTCCTTCTCGTTTTAAGGAGAAGTTGTGGATCTGTACCTACATTCCTGACTTCATATATGCAGCATTGAAGTATTCTTTTTGTTCTATTTTAGTAATTTTGTCTACTGCATGAAGATTTAACAAAAGGGAAAAAGCTAAATCAAAATGTAACAAAGTCCTGTGATACATCAACTTCTAAAACAAACTTGATACAAATAAACCAAGTGTTTTTGTATGAACTCTGCACTTACTATTTTAACACTGAAGTGAGTTTGTTACCCTCCAGCACAGTTACCCTTTAGCTCGAGTCAATTTGTCTGCTCCTCAGTCTAATTTTGAGTCCTGTAACTATGTTATCCATGTTTCAACAGCCTTAAGTGTACCAAGTATTATGATGCAATGGCAATTAAAAGCTCAATCAAGATTATTTCCTTTCGGATAACAAAATACATTCCTTTCTGAAGAGCAGTTTCATCTGACTCACATTTGTTTTTATGGCACGTGTGTGAAACAGGTAACCAATGCTGTTGGTTAAGAACATCTGTTTTTTCACCTGATCTTTCACTGCAGGCTGCCCAAGTAAAACAGAAAAATTCAAACTGCCTGTCTTTAGACCTACTTGATCCATTTAATAAACAGGGAAAATCCAGGTGTTTTCAGGGTGAGGAAAAACACCTTATACAATATAGAAATTACAAGATGTAACTTCTCAACTCATCTTCCTTACCTGCAACCAAGTCCCACCAAGATTATTTGATGCCAAAGTAGTGAAATACAGAGGCAAAAGAACAGCACACCTCAGCTGGACACTTCCCTCCTTACTCTGCTAGTAAAATCTGTCTCTCTGTAACTGCATCTCTGATCCGTATTTCAGTTTAGTAACAGTGCCCAAACATGGATCAGAAGCAACATCATGAAGGAAACAATCACCACGGTAGTAATTCCCCTTGGTGCCATTTAGTTTTCAGCAACTCCTAAAAGGACACAAAGACTTTCGATCAGGACTACAGTGAAGACCTGAAGGAGCGTATTAAACCACAACACTACATAGTTAATAATGCAGGAGTGACTGTGGCCAATTACACAAACTGCTTTGCTATAAATTACTCTGGTCATCTCATTAAGCCTGCCAGCAGCCCTACTGCACTTGAAATTCCATGGAAAGTGGCACTCACCAAGCAATTGCCCCAAAACTACTTCTCCTGGCTGCTGCTAATGACTTAATATACCACAAAACAGTCATATCCTGCACAGTTTTATCTACCTGTCTTCTTTCTCTCTCCTTATATACAAGTGGTTCACCCGTAGCAGACCTGAAAAACAGTGCTACATCACTACTTGTTTGCAGAAATACAAGCTGTAAACAAACCACAAAGGCAAAAAAAAAAAAATTTTTAAAAATCTTATTCCCATCTCCCAGAGTTGACTTTTAAAGCTCTCATTCTGCAACTTAGGGACTTCCCTTTTATTAAAAGGATATCACTATTCCAATTCCATGCAGATTTCCTGAACCAAGTTTCATTTCTAGTGCTTTTGCTCCCAGTGACTAGAAAAAAAATAAGTAAATCACACAAATCTGAAGTATTTTCTTTCTGACCTATTAAATTTAATCTTCAGGTTCTAGATTAATCCACATGTGTATAATAATAATTCATATTATATAGAACTACCTACTGCTGCAGCTGGCAAAATCTTATTTTGACAGGGCACCACTGTTAGTCTTTGTTCAGAACTGGCTGAAACTTTTTGACAGCCAGATCTACCCCAGTGCTCAGCGTGGAGCTGCATCAACAGCAATAAAGATGCTCCCAGCATGAAAAGAAGAGACAAAACCCCTTGAGCCTAATCACCCACGCTCAAGGGCTGGTTAGAACTGCAGTTTGTCTTTTCCTACCAGGTTAAAACACTGCTGCTGTAAAATTAGTACTATCACAGGGCTGAAAAAAGGTACCTGGTTCTGGAGATTCCAGGTAGGTAAACAAACAACATGCCAGTGCTACAACCACAGCGAAAGCTCTTTGTACTAAAGTTAGGACATTTAAAAAAACCAAACCAACCAAACAAACAAAAGCCCAACCAACAAAACACCAAAATGCAGCATTAATGTGCTTAAAGGCTTTTATTTCCTTTGTAGACCTATAGCAATTAATTTAACCAGTTCTCATCCTCCTTAGCATACTGCTTCATACCAGCAAATAAAAAGGAGGCTAAAAACCCTCCTCCAGTGTCAAGAGAATTGATGTATCTCCTCCACATCCCAAACATTTGGAAGCACAGATAAGAAACAGCAGCATACCAAGTATACAACATGAGAGAGAGCTACTGTCACAAGGCCTTAAATATCAGCCCCCAAAACAGTCACCACTTCAACCAGCCCAGTAAGCCATTCCAAGAGTGGTGGGAGTCTTCAGAGAAAGGTGGAAGCAGGATTCAAACAATTACAGATACAAGAAATATTTCATTTAACCCTACCAGTCTTGGGCCCCAAAGTACCTCAATTTGCATCTGTGCTTCAAGAAGTTATTTTCCAAACTGTGATACGTATCTGCATCCCCCCTGTGCAGGTTTGAGTCACATATGCTTACTGTGTTCTTGCCATACATATTGTCACACATGCTCAGACTAGTTCTTTCTTGTAGAAACCAAAACCATGCATGTAAAAATTCAAAATACTTTCTCGATCTTGTGCAACCACGTTTCTCTCACATTATGAAAAGTAAAAGGCTTATTTTCACTCTTCACTGTATCAGTTATTTGCTTCTATTTTCAGACTCCTTCACACTGACCAACTCTTTAAACTGGCATTACACTCCAATCAATTGCCTTTTATAAAGCTGCTTTTAATATCTTTCCAACACCTACCTGACACCTCACATTTCCAAATTCTTAAAGAAGCCTCCCAGATACAAGAAATTTTCTGAGCTGCTCATTTGATTTCCACTCTTTCCACCTACCTTTTCATTTCAAGGGAAGGACTCACTTTTTTGTTTTTTTTTTCCACGAGCATTCTTCTTATTGTAGATATACATGAACTTTCTTTGACTGTTCATTAATATAAACTAGAGTCCCCAGACACAACACCCTCACTTTTGATGCAAGGATCCTTTTCATTAGCTTCCTCATTCACCTTTACCTTCTTCACTGGGGTAGGAAAATACTTAAGGCTTTCACAGTTTTCTTCTTCCAAGGATATTAAACTGAACCATATTTCAGTATGAACAGCATAAAAAAGGATAAAAAGGTGAATTCAGAATCCTGAGATAAGGCTTCCAGATATAACATAATATCCAATCATCTGTGACTATCGTCATCTATTTGCAGTTGCCAAAACTGGGACTATTTAATCAAATGGAGATAAAAGCTTTATGGTTTCCAGTAGAGAGGGAAAACCTCGAGACAATGTTTGTAAGCAATCTTTTTTTTCTTCTTCCATTGAGGTTATAGAAATCCAGCTTTGTCCACCTCCAGGTGGGGGGGAAAAAAAATAAAAACAACAAAAAATATCCCATGACACACCATCAACTTTAAAAACAGCAGTTAGTAACACTTTCAGTTTAAGAATTGCTTACAGTAACAGAGAAAATGAATTATTTCTCAAAATTTTTCAATAAAGATATCCAAAGTATTATTTTTTTTAAGAGATAAGAAAAATTCCACATAGTAGTATACTCTTCTTCGCTCCCTGATAAATTTTCGGCTACCCTTCCTTCTCCCCACTCACCATAGCCAGGAGAGAGGATTATATCCCAGAGGCTGCCAACTCTAGCCTGCTGCTAATTACATGTGCTCACAGCACCTATTGAGCATTCATGATACATGGCCTGACTTCTAGAGGCATGGCACAACTGCCTACTCCCACTCACTCCATGAAAAACTGAAGTCAAACCAGTGAGGCTCTAACATCCACATTTGGTTTCTATCATCAGCAAAACGAGAGTACATTATTCTCAGAAGAAATGAACCCTTGGAGCAAACCTAAGTTGTTGGAAACATGCAGCCTCTCCAAGCAAATTATCCAGGCAATAAAGCTGATCCCTGGATGCTACCACAGGCTAGTCCTGCTGTTGCAGCAATTCCTCCATTCTACTGACTCAAGAGTGGGAACGTGCATAACAAGTCCCCACCTGCCACAGGACACTAAGGTCATCTTTGTCAAATGTCAGTGACACATGCTTCACACACTGCAACAAGCTGCCTTCCATGCTATCACCGACACATTTACTATGAGTCAGAATTTAGGGAGTTTTAATGATTTGTTTTTAATAGTCAGCAGCTGATCATCAACCATGCAAGTTACTGAAACATTTTCTGTCAAGAAGAGCACAGAGAGATGCCAATGACATAACATTTTAAATAGAAGATCTTAATTTTCACCTCGAATTTGTGACTTCCTGGTTCTTGCTGCTTTACAATTCAGTTGCCTTGAGGCTGAGAAAATACATGCCATGGCTTCCTATAACCAGACTGGTAGAGGCTTTTAAAACTAAGTGATAGAAGGTAAGGCTACAACATTTCCAGCCAGAGCATTATCTTACAAGAAGGAAGTATTTACACAATTACTTCGTTTTAGCTGCAAGGTCATATTTGCAGAACGAGATAAACACCAACATCAAACAAATACTAAGGTCTTGAAGTATAAATCAGACAGAAGATAATCATTTAATCATACTGGAAAACACCTCACACAGCAGCTGCCGCTGCACTGAAGAATCCCACTCCCCTGAAGTCATGGGCACACATGACTACAGGAAGCAGTGTGGCACTGTGAGGACACACACAATATCCTGCACTGTGCAGGCTCAAAGCTCTGTTCAAAGAGACTTCAAGCTTTCAGCATGTGTCTCAAACCTAAGAGCGCAAAGCCAATAGCACAGCTACATTCTCCATATAGAATACTTTGATGACTTTAGTTTCAATTGCCAGGCCTATCAAGGAAACACTGAGTTGTTAACTGCAGGTCCAACAACCTGACACCGAGACCTGAACAGGTTTATTCCTCGCACAAAATACCACCTGCATTAGTGGCTGTAGACAAACCATCGAGCATTAGTTCACACAATCTAATCTGCCACCTAACAAGAGCATTGCTGGCAGTTGCAGCATAACTTCCTATCGGCTCATGTACAGAGACAGCTGGGCACAGGCAGGACAGCCCTGTGCCATCCTTGTCTCTGTAGGGATAGTGAAGAAAATACTGAACACCCCAAGAAGCCACTCTAGCAACACAAGCCTATGACCTGCTGGGATTTTACTAGGCCTGTCCCATTTCCATTGGCTCCAGATTACTACTGCTCAGTGTAAGAGCACACATGCATTTGGAGAGGATTTATCCTA
>VWPU01005464.1:0-160500 GCA_013398955.1 Callaeas wilsoni
CGGAGGCGGCGGCGGGGCAGCGCCCGGGGCCGCTGAGCCGGAGCGGATCGGAGCGGGACGGCAAGGAGAAGCGGCCGGTGCCCCGCCGGCGCTGATTCGGAGCCTGGGGTGAGTCTGCGGGGTCGCGGGGAGGAGTCGGGGGACTGGGGTGAGCCGGCGTTGGGATCCCGCCGGTGGTGGGATGGGGAAGGAGCGGTGCGGGGGGAGCGGCGGCCCCGCAAGGGCGGAGATCCCGGATACCAACGTCGGCTCGCTCGGTGACCTTGGTCAAGTTGTGTCCCCGCTCCGGGATCGCTTCGCCGCCTCCCCGGCGAGGTCGGGGGTAGAGAAAGGCACCGAGACCTTCCCGGGCGGGAGTCACCCCGGCGCGGGGCCCGACAGGTGAGGGGCGGCTGCGACCGGCCCGGTGGGACCGAGTGCTGGCGGGCTACCGGAATAAACGGGATGCCCGGGATGCTGGGACCTGCCGCTGTGTGCTGAGTGCGCTGCTCGGTGAGAAATGCCGGTGTGAGACACCCGGCGCCCGCAGGGACCGGGGGAGATGCCCCTGCAAATGTTAAAACACACGTTTCTCCGATGGGCACCGATCAATCAATAGCCTGCGGGGGAATCGCCCGTTCCCCGCACCGCAGGGCCCTTCTCCACCACCCGGAGCATCGGGTCGGGCAGTGGGTGCGTGATCCATCGGGAGATGTTTGCTCGCTTCGGGCGTCTACCCGGCAGAGCACCAGCAGCTCCAGGAGCCGGCGGGTCCCCGCTGCGAGGCTCCGTTGCCTTCCCTAAACACTCATCTTTTCAGTAAGAAACAAAACTCTGTGTCTTTAAAGCGCTGGAGAACATCAGCTCTCGGCGCAGCGATGCTCACGCTGCCCTGTCCCCTCCCGGGGGAGCCGCGTGTCGCTGCCCTGGAGCGGCAGTGGCGGGTCCCAGCGTGGCCCCGCTGTGGTCCCGGGGCCGGGCACGGTGAGCCTGGGCTCTGCGGGGCCGGGTGGGACCTGCCGGCAGATGTCAGTGTCCCCTCTCTGTCAGCAGCCGAGAGGGTCCCTGCCAGCCCCGGAGGTGTTGCAAGGAAGCCCCTGCACTTTTTCCGAA
This sequence comes from Callaeas wilsoni, assembly GCA_013398955.1. Lineage (NCBI taxonomy): Eukaryota > Metazoa > Chordata > Aves > Passeriformes > Callaeidae > Callaeas > Callaeas wilsoni. The sequence continues at coordinate 1,093 of VWPU01005464.1, forward strand.
GCGAAGCTATCTTTGGTGGCCGTTCAGTGACACTTTGGAGACCTGGGGAGCAGCAGGATGCTGGAAAGGGGAGTGGTCCCACTCTGACACCCCAGCGGAGGGCTCCCTCTCTCTTGCCCAACACCACCTTATTTATCCTGCGCCACTAACCCTGAGCTACAGTTGTGCATCGCTGCCCGTCCAGGACACTTGTCACCCGTGTGAAGGCAAGGCAGGGAAGGGAGCAGTGTTCCTCACCTTGCGCTGCCCCCAGCTCCTGCATGAGGCTGGTACTGGGCACGCAGGATCTGTTAGGGGGAAGGAGCCATCCCCCCTAGGGAGGAGGCTGCAGGGCTGCTCTCTTTCCCTGGCCCCTTGTGTGCAGGCTTGCTCTTTTTCCCAATCCCCTCGTGCTCAGGGATGCTCTTCCCTGGTCCCAGAGATCCATCTGCAGGGATTCTTTAGTCTGAGAGCTCAGCGCAAGGTGGGGAAGCCGGAGCTGCTGTTGCCGTCACTGTGCTGAGGGGAATTGTATTTTGCACGTTGCTTTATTTAAGAGGCTTTTTGCCTTTAGGTGTGAAAGTCTCGGGTGTGCAAAGCCAGAGGGCAGAACACATGGCACTGGTGCGACTCGCTGCACGCAGCTGCCATCTCCCCTGACGGCGGCCCAGGCTTCAACTCATTTGATGTCTTATGCAAATCCTTGGCTCCCTGAGTCCTGGGATTTTCTGCTATTTTCCTTTACTCTCATCTTCAAGTGTCTTGCTCTTGAGGATGTGAAGAAAAGCTAATAAAAGGAACCCAAGTCATTGAGTCTTACAGGTTTTCTAACCGGTCTCCTGGGCTGAGAGGAGGGCGGTGACTTAGCGGCCCTGGGCTGTAGCGGCTGAGCAGGTTACAGAGGGTGGTTTGCGGGAGCCCAGCGAGAACCTGTTCCCAGCCACCGTTGTGATCTTCAGCAGCGCGGCTCCAGCAGGACGGAAGGCTCCGAGGTGGCTGTCCCCACGCTCGCCGCCTGGAGCCGTGTCTCCGAGGCCAGCTGCCAGGTGGCTGCCAGCACCCCGCCGTGCCCACTTTGCCAGCGATTACCGCGCTGCTGTCGCTCCGGCGGTGCCTGCTTCGCTCTCTTAATTACCTCGGCAGATCAATGTGGCCCCGGCGCTTCCTTGGGAGCGTGGGGATACGAGCCCGGCGATGCAGCTCCCTCCAAACCACGACCGAGCCGGGGCAGGGGGCAGAGGAGACAGTGCAGGCAGGGAGAGGCAGGGCTGGCTGTAGGGGAGGTGGGTCCCACGAAGCTCCAGGCAAGGCTGGTGGGAGCATCCTGCAAAAATGGAGCCCTTTGGGATTGTCTGTCCCGAGGTGTGCAAGCGGCAGAGCAAGAGGTGGCCTGGGCACCTGCGTGAATTCATAGACGTGGCTCAGCTGAGTCAATCCACTTCAGACGCTAAACTGCACTTAGCCTTTGCCCAGGCTCTTTTAAGTGGCCTTAATTTGATAAAGCCTTTCCATGTTTAATGAGAAGGTGACTCAGTCATGAGGTTTGATGTTCGTTCCCACAAAAAGGCATCCCCAGGGAGCTCGAGATCCCTCCCCATCTGCACAGATGCACCTTTGCTCCCACTGGGCCCTGTGACTGGGCACATCCCACAGCTCCGCCACCAACGGGTATCCTGTACCTGCCATAGACAGTGGGCTTTGCTTTAGCTCCGGGCTTCAGCTCAGCGCGCACAGAGGTAGTTCCAGAGTCCATCTGGAATCTTCCTGTGTTTCCGAATGGCACCTGGCGAGTACCACTGCCCCTCTCCCCAGTGCACACTTCCCAGTTTCGGTATCTCGAGATCTGCTCCTGCAGCATGAAAGGGCACAAATCAATGTTAATGTCCCTAACAATTAGCTAACGTCTTAATTATCGAGCTCAGCCTGATTAGCGGTGGAGCGCGTGGCTCTGGAGATGCCGTCGGCATGGAAGCGAGCGGGACCTCGGCACAACTCCGATGTTATGCTGAGGGTGTTGCTGCTGTCACTGTCAGCTCCAAGGCCAGTAGAGAGGCTTTTGCAGCTCACCTGAGCACCCCCATCCCCATCTCACATCCCTCCTTCGGCCTCTCAACCATTTTGGATGCGGACACCACCGCAGAAGTGACCCCACTGCCATCCCCAGGGTGGGAGGTGCCTCTAGAAATTGCCACGAGCTCTTTTTAAGATGTAGCTCGTGACAAGTGACAGTGTGGGCCACGCATCAGCCATCACTGGAGGAACACCGGGGTGTTCTGCTGCCGGCAACGGGGACGCAGCGGGCTGCAAGAAGCTCAGGAGGACTTGGCCATGAAGGAGGTTGTGGTCCTAGAAAAATTTGCCAAGAATATTTGCTTTGGCACTCTTCTTCTGTTGCTTCAGGGTTTTTATAGAAGGGGGAAGAGGAGAAAAAAAAATTAATAAGCTGGAAGTTTTCCAACTTTTGTGATGCAAAACCCTAAATCAAAAGGAAGAAGAAAAAAAGAGTTGTCAGATGCTTCTCATCAAATCTTCATTTTTTTGGATCAAGGAAAAGTGATTAGAAAGTTATTTCCAGCTCTAGTAGTAAGGTCAAGGGGGTTACTTGTTTCTAAAGAGCTTTACACTCCCCAGCATCCCAGGAGGATGCTGGTGTAAGCATGTGGAGGTGCACCCCAAAAAGCATTGCCCCAACCCCACAGAGCAGCAGTGCAACTCCCCTTCCCCTCAAATCAGAGCCAGTTCCCCCGCAGCTGTAGGGACTGAGGACTATACAGAGCGATGGCAATATCTGCACATTTTTATTTTATATAACTCCTGATCGATAGGAGGAAATAAATTATCCCAGCTGACAGTGGTGCAGGAAAGCTGCTCCATGGGGATAAGCTGCTGCATAGCTCAGTGCAGCCCCCACACAGGCTCTCCTTGCCCGTTCCTGCCTGACTTGGGACTTCCAGTTCCTGTTGGCAAGGATGCCGGCGTGCGTCAGCACCCGTCCCCAAGCAGGAGCCTCCCTCGGAGGTGCCGGCACACACGGTGTAAATAAGAGGGACGTGTGAATAAAAGCTCACTTAGCAAGGCTGGAAACTTTGCCTCGTATCAGGAGGGAATCTTCACTGGTTTTGCACCAGTTTGCCCCAGCCAAGTGCTGGAAGTATCGAATCCTATTTTTATTGCTCTGTAGTAAAACATGAAGTAGCCACAGGGAAACATCCCATGCTCAGCCTGGAATCTCAGAACATGCTCCCCAGGGAAGGCATCAGAGCAGGCTGAAATGGTTTCTAGCTGGTCTAGGGACCACAGCATAAGGGAAAAGGTGGCCCAAAATGCGTCTATTCATAATATCCATCTCCATGATGGTGAGCCAGATGTTTGCTGCCTTAGCTGTGGTGCTGTGGTGGGAGAGGGGATTTGGAGGGGAAGGACAGCATGGGAAGCCCCTCTTGGCAAAGGCACATGGAGATGACTCCCAGGGTGGTAATGGCAAGGGGCTGCTTAGTGCTGGTGAGAAGCAGTTAACATCTAGGATGGTTTGATGGAAGAGACAGTGCTCTGCCTGGTGTGTCCCACCCCAAAAACATCCCCTCTGTGCTTTGAATCAAAGGAAGGATACTCCCGTGTCATTCAGATTTACACCAGGAAAGCCTCGGGAAGGGTGGTGAGGTGACTGGTGCAAAACCGTCCCTACCAGTCTGTGGTGCTGTGAAGTGGTGCTGGATGAGGCCAATGTCCCATGGCACTTGTGGAAAAGCATCTCCTTTACCCACTGAAAATCCCCTTTAACATCGCCTGTAAAACCCAGGCTGTTACAGACCCGTGTGGAGGGAGGGGGGAGACGGACACAGCCAGGGAGCAGCCCCTGCCCAGCCCCACCTCAGCTGGAAGTGGGTCAGGAGCCACTTAAAACCCATGGACGATGACAGGGGACAAGGAGATAGAATGTGCCAAGCCTGTTCGTGAGGCAACAGGCGGAGTCCCAGTGCACCAGATATTTAAACAAGGTGTTTTGCTGTCACAGCCATATTTAATGCTACAAGCAGTGTGTTTCCATGGGCAGGGTTTAGAAAGATGCTGTTCAAGGATGCTTCACCCTCGGCTTCTCAGCCAAGATCCAGATGCTGCTTTCCTCCTCGCTGTGTGGGAAAGGGATCGAATCACGGAGGGTTTAGCCTATGGTCAGTATCTAAACCTTCCATGGGGTTTGCTGCCAGACCCTGGCTGCCACCATCCTCTCCTGGACAGGGCAGCTGCTCCTGGGTCAGCACAGCAGCAGGAACCGTGGCTGCAGGCAGCATGGGCCTGGGGGGGTCTAATCTTGAGCTTCGAGGATCCCTTTGGTCCGCAGGCCACATCAATTTTTAATTGTACCAGCAGATGTTCCTGGGGAGGGGAGCGAGGTGCAGGTCTGCTTCAGGCAGGCTCTGCATCCCGTCTGCCTGCTTCCCCTCGGCGCGGCTTTGGTTGCAGGCAGGGGGATTGCGGGGCAGCCAGAGGTGCTCAGCCATCACCCACACGTGGCAGCGCTCGAGCAGCTCCCCGAGCCTCTGGCATCGGGCCCTGCCACCTTTCGGGGGTGACAGATGCCCCCTCCAACCCTCGAGGCACGGAGGGAGGAAACCAGCCTGGCACTGCCTGTCCCCCACCCCAGCGTGGGGGCTGATGGTTTGGGCCAGGATTTGGTCACATCGTGGCCGTGGGGGACTCCACGTGCCAGGAGCAGGAGGCAGTGACAGGGCTGTCATGTGGCTGCCTGCCAGGCTGGGAGAAGCCAGGGTGACATGTGAAAAAAGAGTGTGGGAGAAGAGAATAAGCCCTGCCTGCTGCTCCTGCCCACCCCACTGCCCTGGCACCCCAACCTGGTGATGCGAAAGTCTCAGCTTTTGTTTAAAATTCACAGGGCCCCAGCCTCGAGGGCTGAGTGAGAAGCTGAGAAAGTGTAATTAAAGGGCACCCTTAAGGGTTTAAAAATAGAAGAGATGGAGAAAAAAAACTTTAAAAACATATTATTACATGTTAAAGCATGATGATTCATCCAGCAAAGCCCTGTTTGGGAGAATGCAGGGTTGGTATGCGCTCAGCAGGGATAGGCATTTGGGCTCCAGGCCCCCACCAGCCACCTTCCTGAAATAAAAACCATCTTCCCTGGCAGCACTGCAGCGATGGGGTCCCTGTTTTGAGGCAAACAGCTGTTCTTGCCTCACAGCACACCTTGCCTTGGCCAGACCTCGCAGCTCCCCATCTCCCACTTTCACTGGCAAATTCAGGCTCTGGCCTTGTGGTTGGTGCTGCCAGAAAAGCTCCATCTTTACTTTGCACTCAAAACACCACTTCCATCAGCCTAGCCAACCTTGGAATGGACATCCATCCATCCATCCATCCATCCATCCATCCACCCATCCATCTCAGCCACTGCCAGGACACAAAGAAAATCTAACATCAACCACACATGCTCCAGTCCCTACCTGGAGAAGCTCATTTTCCCAGTTCTCCATGATTATTATTTTTAGCCCCCCTGAAATGAGCTGCACGTGCTCATGACATGCGTCCCCACAATGCAGGGTGCAGAGGCAGCCCACCATCCCCACCACACCGGCACCCCACAGCAGAAAGCCTGGCTTGACAGGCTGACATACAGCAGAGAAAAGCATAAAGGAAAAGCCAGAAATTCCTCAAACAGCCATTAGCCAGGATTTCATTTAACTTCAGCAGCACCCAGCACCCCCAACCCCATAAACTCTTATTTCCTGTGGCATGACCAGTCCATGGCTCTCCCTGGAGCGCAGCTTTCCCTCTGTCAGCATCCCAGTGAAAGGAATGAGGGACTTGTCTTTACAAATAAACTGGGGGCCTGCTGATAGATAAAAACTAGCACTAAGAGATACAAGAAACACTGGGAAAGGATTCCACTGATTGATGCATGGAAAGAGAGATTTGTCTTTATCAGGAAACTGTAGGTCTGCAAATAAATGAATTTGAATATCAAAATATGAAAGAAACAATGAGGAGAACCATAAATTCCATAGCAATTTAAAAAAAGGCAAGGAGGGCCACACATTAAAAGGGAATCTTAAAAAGTAGGTGTTCTGGGAAGTCTATACCTCTCAAGTACCTCAGCCAATGGTCAAAGAGAGAGGCAAAATATGGTCGGGAAATTAGGATAAAAAGGAGGCTGACACATCAAAAAACTTGAGAGACCCCAGGAGAATGCCCCATGGCCTCTCTCTTTATTAGAATAAAGTTACAGGACTCCTCTGTCTCCTTTTTGGCCATAAACCTCTGGTGTTGGTGGATTAATTTTCCTGACACCGGCAAGCATTCCGAAGCTCGCGGTTGCTCCCGGTGTATATCCACGCCGCTGTCCTCACGGGCTTCCCTGCTCGGCCTTGCAGGACGGGGCTGTCCCGGAGGATCGCCGCGGGGTGAGAGAATGAAGAAGCCGGCCGGGCAGCAGCAGGATGGGGCGGCAGGACCTCCCACGTGCTGACGGGCCCCCGCCGATGCTCCCGTGGCCGCTGGCCCTGCTGGCCCTGAGCGCGTGCTGCCGCTGGGGAGTGGCCGGCGGGGCGAGCAGCGCCGTGCCCCAGGGCCATGCGGCCCCCGCGACCCCCTCCTCTTCCTCCTCATCCTCCTCTCCCTCCGTCCGGGCACCCCTCGACTGGCTCCTCACCGACCGCGGACCCTTCTACCGAGCTCAGGAGTACGTGGACTTCATGGAGCGCTACCGGCAGGGTTTCACCACCAGGTACAGGATCTACAGGTGAGAGGCTGTGGGCAGCCCGAGAGGGGCTGTGGGGTGGGGGGCTGCGGGGCACGGCAGAGCGGAGGCAGACCCTCTCTAATCCACATGAGCAGACCCCCAGGTGTGGGAGGAGGCTGTGCATTGGGACAGACAGAAGGTGGGTGGATGTGAGATGCCGCTTTTCCAGGGAATATTGAAGCAGCCCCTCCAAGATGCTCATGGTGTGGCCAGGCTGGGCTCCAGGCAGTATTTGCCCTAAGCTGGGAGGGATTTGGTGCACCGGTAGAGATGGAATCAGCCCTTACAGCAGGAGGCACAGAGCCTGGGCTGGATGGGTCTCATGCGTACTCCAGTCCCTTTGGCCATCCTCCACCTACCGATCTCCTGCCCCGAGCTGGAAACTGGGGACAGCAGAAGGGGCAGTGTGCATGTGGCATCCACCTTCCAGGCCCTTTTGGACAAAGATGCTCTTTTGTCCTTTTCCTGTGCAGAAAGACATCTCTGTGCGAAATTACTGAACCTGCCTAGTCTGGCAGTCCTCTGGGACTGGGATGCTGCTGAGGCCGAGAAAAGCCACCCTGACTGACCCCCTGGCATGCCCCCAGTGCCATCAGCCCATGGACTGCTGCAGTGGGATGCTGTATGCATGGGGGCCGAGGCTGGAGGGGATTTCTTGTCAGCAGAGAACCAGGTTTAGCAGCAGTGGAGTCCACTCACCACAGCAAAAGGCATGACAGCCTCTGTGGGAAACCCACTCCACAGCCTCCTGGACCTAATTGGGGCTGTCACCTCTGGCTAATGAGCCCTTTTCCCTTCCACTCCCCACCGGTGCCGAGCCCTGGGGGCTTCCAGCAGCGGAGCAAAGCCTGGCCACTGCCTCTCGGGAATGCTGACGTGGGTGCCGGGTTTGCAGCCTTGTTATGCAGCCCGGCAGCCCCAGAGAGCTCCCCTCCTCTTTCCTGTGTGCTGACGCTGCCATGCCGAGGGACCTGTGTCCTTCAGGGATGCTGCTGGTGACGGTGGTGGGACAGGAAGGAGCAGCCAGAGGGACAGCAGCTGGCTCACACCTCCCCGGAGGCACAGAACCTGCTATCAGCCTTCGGGGCTCACTTTGCCTTTGGGATGGAAGGGGGGAAATTGGCACCCCAGGCCCGAGGGAACGTGTGTGCAAGGGGAGAGGCAGCATCCCCCCTGCCTCATCCCCAGCTCTGCCTCACTCCCCCTCCCTCTTCTGGCCCCAGCACCTCATCTTCTGGGCCCAAAAGTCATGATGGGAGGCAACCTGTCATCTGCCAAGCCCAGCAGCTGCTGCTTTGCACCCATCCACCCCTCCCTCCTCCTCCCCCTCCCTCTTTTCCCATCCAGCCCTAGTAAAACTGTCTGAAAGCCACCGCCTGGTTTTAATTAGAGCAAAATGCCAAAGATTAGGCTGAAATTTGCTGCCAGTTGTTTACGAGGCCATGGGATTTTGGAAGCAGTGTCAGGCTGGGTGGCTGCTCCCTAGGGCTGGGCAAGGCCGGGGGGGCACGTTCACAGCATCTGGTGCTCTGAGGGGACCCACCACCAACCCCACCACATCCCAAAACCCCCAGCTTCCCACAAAACACTGATATTTAAAACCATGCTACCCCCAGATGCTGAATTTTCACCTGGATTCATAGGCATAGGGCTGGAGGAGGGATGAGATCCAACCAGCCCAATGGGCTGGAGAAGAGTCTAACCCTGCCCTGGGCTGTGATTAATGCCTTCCGGAGGTGCTGCATTAATCAATATCAGGCATCTCCGCTGCTTGTAGCTCTTTATCACCATCGATGGCTTAGGGAGGGACGACGCTTTTGTCCTGGCTGGATCCATAGCTGGCAAGTGCGTGCAGCAGGTCCTTCACTTCCGATGGGGAGGTTGGGATGATTCTAACTGGAATCTTCCACGTGTCCTGAGCTGGAAATCGGGGGCAGAAGGAAGGAGAGCATGCATGTGCCGTGGCCAGACCCACTTCACACCCTCTCCCCACTGCTGCTCTCCTCCCACAGAGAGTTTGCTCGTTGGAAGGTGAATAATTTGGCCTTGGAGAGGAAAGATTTCTTCAGCCTACCACTTCCCCTGGCCCCTGAATTCATCCGCAACATCCGGCTGCTGGGGCGTCGGCCCAGCCCGCAGCAGATCACCGACAGCCTCATCAAAAAGTATGGGACACACTTCTTGCTGGCCGCCACGCTGGGAGGTGAGTGCTGGGGCGCGCTCAGTCCCGCTCATCCCCCTTGCACAGGGACTGTGCAAAGGAGGGAGAGCGGGAAAAGAAGCCCTGCAGGAGAAATATGGCCAAGAAAGGGAACGGGGGGGAGCCCAGCAGCCTTCCAAAAGTATTGTGTGTCCCACCAGGAGAGGAGTCCCTGACCATCTTTGTGGACAAGCGCAAGCTGAGCCGGAGGGCAGAGCCTGCGGGGGGGGCTGGCAACAGCTCGGGGGTCTCGCTGGAGACCCTGCACCAGCTGGCAGCCTCCTACTTCATCGACAGGGACAGCACCCTGCGCCGGCTGCACCACATCCAGATCGCCACGGCCGCCATCAAGGTAGGCGAGGAGGGAAGGAGGGGACACAGCAGCCCCGAGCCTCTCCAGTGGCCCCTCGCAGCTGGCCAGACCTAAAACAGCATCACCCAGAGAGGAGAGAGCAGGGAAAGTTAGCATGTTCCCATTATTTATGGGAAATTGGGCATGCTAATAAAGGGACATTTTTCATCGGGCTTCAGGCAGGGCTGCCGCCTGTCAACAAGCTAATTAGCAGATAATTAGTTCTCCTCTCCGACCATCGGCCTGCTATGAGGAGTGGGGCATGGCCAGCGTGGTCAGGGATTATCTGCAGCACTCTCAGCGGGGTAGCGCACCCTGTGTCCCCTCCTGTATCCCTGACCACCTGCGTGTCCCCGCCTTAGGTGACAGAAACACGGACAGGGCCGCTCGGCTGCAGCAACTATGACAACCTGGACTCGGTGAGCTCTGTCCTGGTGCAGAGCCCTGAGAACAAAGTGCAGCTCCAAGGTAGGACTGGGCTGGTGGGGATGTGGGGGCGGACAAGTGCTGCCATGGGATGCTCGTGGGTGCACGGGGGGGGTTGCAGGGGAGGATGCTGGCATGAGATGCTGCTTCTAATTTCAGGGCTGGGGAGGAGAGGGGATGAAAATAATGAAAGCTGGGCAGGATGAGGTTGTTGCTTGTCTGCCAAGAGGAGCCAAAATCGATGCAGAGCCCAGACAAGCGGCTCCACAGCAAATTGATATGATAATCGGGCGAGGGTGGGAGCCCAGGGAGGGGGGAGGCTCGTGCCCTCCTCGCCCAGGTGATGTTTGAGGGGCTCCGTGCTTGCCCTGATGCTCTCGGGCTGCTCCCTCTCGCAGGGCTGCAGACGGTGCTCCCCTCCTACCTGCGGGAGAGGTTCGTGGCGGCGGCTCTCAGCTACATCGCCTGCGGCTCTGCCGGGGAGCTGGTGTGCCGCCGGAGCGACTGCCGCTGCCAGTGCCAGCCCGCCTTCCCCCGCTGCAACTGCCCCGAGGCCGACATCCAGGCGCTGGAGAGCAGCCTGGCCCAGCTTGGGCGAGCCTGGGAGAGCCACCACAGCCAGTTCGAGGAGTCAGGTAAGGCTGGGGAGATGCCACCAAGCATCTCCTTCCCCTTGCGAGCAGCCCAGGCTGGGTGGTGGGTCCCCAGGGTGGTCTTCTCACCATGAAGACCTCGGAGCTGGGGTGGAGAGAGGTTGCTTTCAGCTCCGCCTTCACCACTTGCTCTCTGGGGTCCGCTGACGCCGTCTCCTTCTCCCCACAGAGGAGTTTCAGGCCCTGGTGAAAAGACTCCCCACGGACCGTTTCCTGAACAGGACAGCCATCTCCCACTTCTGGGCCATGGATCTGGATGTCCAGCATCGCTACCAACAGCTGGGCACCACCCTGAAGCTGCTCTCCAGGAAAACCTACCGACTCATCCGGCGGCTCTTCAACCTCAGCAAACGCTGCCATCGGCAACCTCGCTTCAAGCTGCCGAAGGAGAGGTAGGGTGCCGTGGCATCCCTTGCTGGGGACACTGCCCCATGCCCCAAAGGTGGCTCAGAGCCAGGGCCTACCTCCCTGTGGCTGGGACTGGAGAAGCTCCCACCTAGGAGGGATGCCTGGGGGGGAGCGGGCAGCAGGAGTGGCTGTACCAGCTTGGAACGTGGTCCTGAGAGATCAGGTCCAAACCTGAAGGTGAAAAATGGGGCTTTGGTTCATGGAAGGGCCACCAGCAGAGCAGAAAACAAACACAAGGTGGGCAGCTCTTCCATCCCTAGGGAAAGTCAGTCGCGTCCCAAAAGATGCCATCTAAGCCTCTCTTCTCCCGTGTCTCCTCTGCACCAGGTCCCTCCCTTACTGGTGGAGCCGCGCACAGTCGCTCTTGTACTGCAGCGAGACCACCGTGCCTGGGACCTTCCTGGAAGAAAGCCACAGCTGTACCTGTCCCTCGGAGCAGCCCTCCTGCCAGGGGACCATACCGTGTGCCTTGGGCGAGGGGCCAGCCTGTGCCAGCTGTGACGAGGACAACAGCACCCGCTGCGGGACCTGCAACCACGGCTACGTGCTCACCCAGGGCTTCTGCCGTCCTGAGGTGGCTGACTCACTGGAGCACTATCTGGGGCTGGAGACGGACCTGCAGGACTTGGAGCTCAAGTACCTCCTGCAGAAACGGGACAGCCGCATCGAGGTGCACTCCATCTTCATCAGCAACGACATGCGCCTGGGGAGCTGGTTCGACCCCTCCTGGAGGAAGCGCATGCTCTTGACCCTGAAGAGCAACAAGTACAAGCCCGGGCTGGTCCACGTCATGTTGGCCCTCTCTCTGCAGATCTGCCTCACCAAGAACAGCACCCTGGAGCCCGTCATGGCCATCTATGTCAACCCCTTTGGGGGAAGCCACTCAGAGAGCTGGTTCATGCCCGTCAATGAGGGCAGCTTCCCAGACTGGGAAAGGACTACCGTAGATGCCTCTGCCCAGTGCCAAAACTGGACGATCACCTTGGGCAACAAGTGGAAGACCTTCTTTGAAACGGTCCATGTCTACTTGCGGAGCCGCATCAAGTCTCTGGATGACAGCTCCAATGAGACAATCTACTATGAACCCTTGGAGATGTCAGATCCCTCCAAGAACCTGGGGTACATGAAAATCAACAGCTTGCAAGTCTTTGGCTACAGCCTGCCCTTTGAGCCGGATGCGATCCGTGACCTGATCCTCCAGCTGGACTATCCCTACACCCAGGGCTCCCAGGATTCAGCCATGCTCCAGCTGCTGGAGATCAGGGACCGTGTGAACAGGCTCTCACCCCCTGGCAAAATCCGCCTCGACCTCTTCACTTGCTTGCTCCGACACCGGCTCAAGCTGGCCAACAACGAGGTGGCGAGGATCCAGTCCTCCTTGAGAGCCTTCAACGCCAAGCTGCCCAACGCGCTGGAGCAGGAGACAGGCAAGCTGTGCAGCTAACGGCCAGGAGCGTTCAGAGCTCGGCACCAGGGGGCTGGGAGGAAAGACTTCCTGGGGAGGAGAGAGAAATAACCACCCTAAAAATTTAAATCAAGGCCTTACCTTAGTGCCAACTGCGTGCTTCCATGGTACACCCAGCAACTGGCCAAAGAGACACAGGGCTCAAGCGGATGGAGGATGCCAGTGGGACTAAGGAGGAGGGATGGCTCCTGCAGTGCAGACTGGCTCCGAGTGCGGGGACAATGCCACCGTGGCCACCGCAGAGGTGGCTGGGGAGGTGTGCCAACGGCCCAGGGGGATGTGGCTTGGCCAGAGGCAGCTGCTGGTCCTGCCAGAGCAGGTGCTCAACCCACCGTAAGGATCCCCCAGTGGCGGCCTCCTCACCACCCCAACTTTTGTAGTCTTTTTAAGAGGTTTCTACTGGCACCTTTGCCTTTGCATCCCCCGTGATCCATCCTGCAGCCGTACCCTCGCACACGGTGCTGGTGGGGGTCCACAGCACAGGCCCTCGAGACCCGACAGGTCTCCTCTGGGGCCTCCCCACAAGCACCTCGTGCCTGCTGCAGTGCTGAGGCACCGTCTCACCCCTTGCCTGGGAAGGACCTGGCACCTGCGCCGGAGACGCTGCCATCACAGACACCGGCGGAGACCTCTGGGCCACAATTCCCTACAAAACGAAAAATAACCAGAAAAAACCCCTAATGCAAAAGAAAGAAAAAGAAAATGTTTTATTTATGTATTTATTTATTTGGTTTGTTTGGGACAGGTTTTTTTAAGCCTATTCATTTGGGGAGTGTCATTTCTTGTCAGTGGCTCCAGCCAAGAGACACCTTAGTAAAATGTATCTGTTTAATATATTTTTTAAAAAATGCCATTTTTGAGCAAAAGAGCAATCAAAACCAACTGAGATTAAAAAAAAAAAAAAAAAAAAAGAAAGAAAAGAACAGAACAGTTACTGTCATCCCTAGCCCTGGCTTTTCCTGTGCTGTGTGGCTCCCCTCCCTCCCTTCTTCCCGGTGCTGCTGCCGCTGCTGTACTCAGTGCCTGACCGGAATATCAAGCAGTGGAGCTGCCCGGCTGTCAGATGGGAATGCCGGGTACCCAGACAAGCAGAGCTCACTGCTCTGGTGGCTGCCCTCATTCCTTGGCCAAGGATGAGCCAGAGAGAGGAAGGAGCCGACCCTCCGACCGCAGTATCCCCAAGGCAGGGCATGTGGACAGAGGGGATGGTGCAGAGGAGAGGAGAGGGGTGGGAAAAGTGTATCAGTGTGCAGATCTGAGTCCGCTTTCTAACCCTCCGCAGCTGGCAAAACTTATCTGCTTGGATGCTGCAAAGGCGGTGGAAACCCGAACTCATCCATCCTGCTTCTGTCACCCGCCTCTCCTCCATCCTCGGGCTGGGCAGATAAAGAGATAAGCGAGAGGAAAATAACACCAGGAGAGATAAAGAGACAGACAAGAGGAAAATAAAACAGGCATAGATAAACCATACTTGCTATTTATATTCCCTGTCTAATCTATCAATCCATCAGGCTGGCTATTGTGGTTATAGCAGCCCTCAATCTGTCACCTAGACTTCTGTTTTCCACACATCTGTCTTCCTTTGCCCATCTCTCCTCTCTTTCTCCCAGTCCTAAAGGGAAGAAAAATCAGGCAATTAAACACACCAGGAGGAAATGAGAAGTCAAAGCCATCCTCTGGGCTCCCCAGGGAAAGCTGGCAGACATCAGCCTGGGGTTGGGAGGGTGTCGGCAGGAAGGCCGGCAGTGCTCCTGAGCAGGCAGGGCTGCCGCGAGGATTCCCAGCTAGTGAAATTATTTTGGCTTCTGCTGTACATCTTCCATCTCATCACTTCTTGGTTGTCCAGAGAAGCTGTGGCTGCCCCATCCCTGGAAGTGTCCAAGGCCAGGTTGGAAGGGGCTTGGATCAATCTGGTCTAGTGGAAGGTGTCCCTGCCCGTGGAAAGTTAGAACAAGATGAGCTTTAAGGTGTCTCCTAACCCCAACCATTCCAGGGTTCTCCCCATCATCATGTGGGCCATGTGTCAGGCTAACATCCCTCGACTCCATCCTGTCTCCTCTAGACAGAGCATTTCCTACCGTGTTTTTCAGTGCTCTGAACCAGTCTCACATCCTAAACCCACCTGAACATGAATGCAAGAGCTGTTGGGATGACTGGCAAGGTACCCATCAAGGGATGGACCACGGACTTCTCTGGCTTCATGTAGGCTCCAGAAGGAGCAGGCGATGCCCTAACAGTCCCGTGTGTGAGGACAGAGGTGGATGAAGGCAATAAAAAGGGGAGAGCAAGGGGAAGCAGACGTCTGGAAGGATGAGCCATCAGCTCTTTGCATCCTCAGCAGTTGCCCCTGGGGCTGCACTCTCCTCTCTGCACAGCCCCCAGCAAGATCCATAATCTGTTGCCCAAAAGCACCACGTTTGGCCCAAATTGCCGATTCCCATTAGGAATGAGGCTGTGCATGGCATTCCGAGGCTGGCAGCTGGCACAGCCCTGTCTCAGCTAAAAGCACCCCACTGGGAAGCACGGGGACATCCACCCCCAACACCATGGGCCCCTCTTTAACCCAGTGAAGAAAAAGACTGAGTTGGTTCCTTGAATTTGGCTGCTAGATTGCTGTATTTTGGGAGAGAACCGCTTCCTTCTTTTTGGGGGATGTGTGTGAGTTAAAGGAAGAGCAGCAGCATGCATGCCCTGGGAGGGGACTGCCAGGCTGCTTGGGAATCTCAGGTGGAAGCAGCCAGGTCCTCCCATCCCTGTTCAGCAATTAAGGCGCTCAATGGAGGTGATTAAAAGGACGAGGTTAATAACTGGAGGTCAGCATTTGATTACCTTGCAGTGCTCTCCCCTGCACAGAACAGTGCTGGCGGCAGTGGGGCTGGCTGGAGAGCTGCTGCTTCACAACACCAGCAGGATCTGGCCTCAGGATGGAAATAGCCAGTATGCCACCCTGAACCAGGAATTCAGCATCAAACCCATTAGGTTTTAACAATTGGTGTGTTTGGGGTTGTCCTTTTCTAGGCTCTGTGTTTATACGAGATTCTCTGCAGTATGAAAGCCAGAAAATGGCCTTTAAATAACAAGCTGAGCTCCTCACTTACTTGACTGCACTCTGGTTCCCTCCAGACACTTTTGTTTAGCAGCTCTGCCAGGCAAAAGGAGGCCAGGGAAAGGCCAGGATGTTTCACCTCCAGCCCAGGCAGCAGGATGGGGTTATCTGCACAGCTCTCCCAGGGCAGAGAGAGCTCACGGCCCCCAGGCTGGGGCTGGTCCTGCCTCCATCTCCCACCCTGAGACAGCCAGTGATGGGCTGCACCTGAGCAAACAGCTCACAGCTCCGCCTGTGTAACCCACACCCTTCTCCCCCTCCTGTCTTCACCCCTTTTCCACAGCACCGGCTCAGCCTCCAGCCCTGTGTGCCATGAGGTGGTGCCTTCGGCCTCCTGGCCAAGGGCATCTCTGCATCAGGCTGGGCCCAAACAGCAAGGACAGTTTTTCCATGAAGAGCCAGGATGGAGAGAAGCTGTGAGGCTAAGTCTGCGTTCTTGCTCCAGCCTGCCTCAGTTCACCCCCTGTGGCTCCCAGCTAATGCTGGGTCAGCCTGGGAGAAGAACATGGGTGCATAGGAATTAAAACATCCCAGGGGAGGAGGGAGGGCTGGGAGGGTTCCAGGTAACACACTTACCTGGCAGAAACTCCTTTGCTTTGCATGCAAACAGCACACTGGTGCAGATGTTGCTTTTAATGCATCCCCATGGTCTCTGAGTTTGGGCTGCAGGATGGGCAAGAAGTGGGAATCAGACGTTTGGCTTGGCGGAAACTTCACACTGAGCATTTTGCCCAGGGCTTCTCCAGCTCCGTTAGCCACACAGAACCACCAGGCAGCTGCCAGCAGATCTGCTCTGTGTTTGACAGAGTTTCTGGGGGAGGCAGGAGATGCCAAGCTGCCTGTGGCCCTCTCTGCCCCAGCATGGGGCTGCTCTGGCTCCTTCCTTCTAACTCAGTTTCACCACGGGTACCAGAGATGCTCCTGGGCACACATGGGATCACCTCTCACTCTCCCAGCTAACCCAGCAGATGGTGGGATGTGATCCCCGGGACACTGGCATCCCTAAGTCGGGCAGCGCCGTGGCCTAGAGCTGCTCTGCCAACACAAGCCCATGGAAACTTGTCATCGTTCTCTTCACACGCCAGGCTCGTGCATTGGTGGGGTTTGCCACCAGCCCCCCTTGCTTCCCCTGCCTCTCCGAAGCCCAGCGACATCTGCATAGCCGAGAGGCAAACCAAAAACCTCGCCGGCTCTTTTTTAGCCTCATCTTTTTGTTTTTCCCCCCCCTTCTCCTGACAAGCTCAGAAGTGCAGTCAAGGTGGCAAATTAGCACCAGAGCCTCGTTAATTGGCAGGCAGGAGCCTTCTCCTGCTGTTTGGGCTGTCATCAGCTGCTTCAGCACATTTTCAGCTTCTCTCTCTTTCAGTCTATTTTCTCTCTTCGCTGATGGTGGGCTGTTTTTCCTCTCTGCCATCTCTTTCAAAGCCATCGAGGGCTCTCATCTCCCCATGCCGTGCTCCCTGGTGTTTTCTCTCCGGGGAGGATTTACAGGACCTGTGGTAAATGGCCACTTCTTAAGGAGTATGAGGAGAAAATTAACACCTCCTGAAACGGAGGTGACCTCAGCTTCTTCCTCTCTCTTTCTCCTCCTCAGCCTCCTGCCACAGTCGCCGAGAGAGGCAGGAGAATCAGCGCAGAGCAGGCAAGAGGGAGGTTTCTGCAAGCCCAGGCAAGCAGGAGATGTCCCAGCCACCCTCCTGTTGTTCCCTCTAAGAGTTCCGCGAGAACCTGGGATGACCTAAGCTGGTGGGGACCTCGGGAAGCCCCAGTCCCAGTTCCTCAGCTCCCTTCTTCCCTCCCCACCAAATCCTCCTTAAGCAAAGATCAAAAAGCATAACCTCACCCACCCAACCCCACTGCCTGCATCAGCCCTTGGCCTCCTTGAGTGCCCTCAGCTGCTCCCAGCTCTTAGGGAGAACCTGGAGACCTCTTTAGACACCATCAAATAAGGTCCCTTCACTGCACCCCATCCCAGAAGTGGAAAAATTTGCAGAGGACCAGGGATGACGATGGCAAATTGCTTTCTCCTCCCTGAGCTCACAGCTGGGAGCTGCTGCTGCCAGCAGCAGTATCCCCATCCATTAAATACAGGCGCCCTGCCCTGGGGTGTCACCACAGCCGGGGTGTAAATCAGCCGTGCTGGAGCCAGGGACACAGCTGATCCACAGGCAGGAGCCGGCTGGAGGATTTACCTCATCCACTGGACCCTGACCCTGCCTGGGATAGGGCTCCCCCGGGACCCTGAACCCTCAGAGCTGCCCCCAGGACAGTGCTTCCACAGGACCTCTGGGCTCTGCTCCTGGATCAAGGGTTGAGGTGGTCAAATTTTGGTGGGATGATGAGGTGAAATTTGGAGGGATTTTCCTGTAGGACGGAATAAAATCCAAAACTATCTGCAAGACAGACCTTTTGCTCCTACTGCATATGCCAGCAGTGGAGACTGACTTGATGGAAAGAAAAAAGGAGAAAAATCAGGCAAATTATTTTTAAAAGTGCTCTCCCAGCCTACAGGCATCCTCTTCTCTGTACACAAACTCTCCTGGGATACGCAAACCCTTCCCAGTCCATCTGCCTCAAAATCAGCAGTGGTTGCTACATCAGTTACCACCTTCCAGCTTTTCCCTTAACGTGATTCCCTGCAATGGTTCCTCACCCTTTCCTTGCCCCTGGTGGTATTGATCCACTCACCAAGATGGGAATTGAAGGAAATAAAGGGTCTCAGGGGCCTATTTCTCCACCTGTAGCCCATTTTATCACTGGGAAAGCCCACGCCATGAGGATTTATCTCCCACCTTGTTTTCCCAAACTAGTTTCTATGGTCGTTTCACCAACATAACAGTGAAAAAATGTGGCACATAAACCAGCCCAAATAGTGTCCAGGGATGTGAAATCCTATAAATCCCAGGAGGCTGCTGAGAGAAGAGTGTTGTTTGGATTGGGCCTGCTCCATTCATGTTACCTCCTCACTGGCCATGGATCAGGGGGCTCCTCCAAAGCCCACGAAAATGCGTTAAAAAGAGATTCCTTCTCTCCTGAGCCTTGGCAGTGGTGTTGGGAGCAATGCTCTCAGAAAGGCTCCTGGGGGAACAGAATCAGTGATTACCCAAATTAGTTTCTAATAGCTTTTATCTCCTAATTTCTACTTTGTCAAGTGCTAAAATCCATTAATAATCAAGAGACCATGTGGAAAAACATTTAACATCTCAGCTGCCAAGAGCTCCCACCCTGTCACACTCCAACACAGTTACAGCAGAGGAGGAAAAAAATAAAGTATTATTTTTTAATCTTAAATCCAACCTTCCAGTTAAACTGTCTCCTGCTTTTGCTGATCAGCAGGATAATGGGACATGCATGTAGGGAGCAGTAGATCCTGCACCTCCCATCTCGTTCCTCTCCTGCCCTTGCTGGATAAAGGTTCCCCACGTTCCTCATCCCTGTGTTGGTTCCTTCCTAGAGGGACCCGAAGGTTGGTGGCCAAGGTTTGTAACACCCTTGATCCAGCCTGTACCTGGTGCTTCCCACCCAAACGAAGGCAGGATGCTGCCCTCCATGGGTTGAGGTTGGGGTGGACCATTTCCACTCCAAGGCTGGTCCCTTCCACTCTCCAATAGCCCTGCCAAAATACTGCAGCCCTTCATTCTACCCCCACCCCCTTCAAGTCTCTCAGCTTTATTCATTCCGTATCTCGGCCTTGCAGAGCCGACCTCAGCCCTCCAGCCACGGCTCTCCTTGCTCAGGTGGAAGTCCACCCCCACCTTGCTTCAATTTGCATCATCACCCCTCTCCTAATCACCTGTTTGAACAGTTTAATGAGCTTCTAATAAAATATTGCATTTCTGAAGCTCCCCGTGATGAAATAATTCCCCCCGGCATGCCCGGAGGGATGCACACAACTGCTGCACGGCATCGCCCGTGGCTTTCCCTCTGTGCCTGGGCTGCTTCCCCAGCAGCAGCATCCTGGAAAGAGGAGGGAAATACAGCCCTGCATCCAACCCAGAGGTTGTTGCCTGAGCAACGGCAGAGGTGGGCACAGGGATCCAGGAGGCACAGCCAGAGGTGAGCTTTGGACATGATTGCCAGAGGGTTCCAGGCACACTGTGGGAAAAAACATTGGGAGCAAGGAAGGAATTGGGATGTTGCTGCATGAATGGATGGCTGTGGGACCTGCTGGGAGCAGGGAGGATAGGGGAGGCGTGGGAAGGCTGAGCAGGGTCAGAGCCTGCAGCATCCCACGTCCCAACTGCGTGGCTGTGGGGTGGTGTTGGGGGGCACAATCCCAGTATGGGGGTGGATGTGGGACAACCTGGTTTAAAGAACACTGTTGTCCAATGTCCCCTGGCCTTACCACATTTCTCCTTCATCTCTTGCCAAGAGGATGGTGACTTTAAGAAGGAGATTGAGATGCTTTCCTTTGCAGCTTAACCATCGCTCAGAGGCAGAATCAGGAGTGATTGACCCAGTACAGCAAACCCAGTATCCCCATAAAACCAGTAAGTCCTTATGTCCACCTAACTGGGCACCAATCTGCGTGCCCAAGGCCTGATGGGCACATGCAGACCCTGTCCTGAGCCCGTATGCCTCAAACAGCCTGGGTTCAGGTGTTGGCCTCACAGAGGTGAGCAGATTGCAGTGGCATCGTGACCACCTTGGGGCTGGACCCCTGCCAGCCAGGATCTGCCCTTTGTTAGGACATCAGTCCCTTCGTGACCCTCCTTGTAAAGGTTGGGACATCACTACCACCATGCATATTCATCCCCCCGCCTCCTTCTCCAGCTCTCAGCAAGGCTCAGCGTCTGGTTATGGATTTATTTGTGTTTTGCTGTTGGCTCACACATCATTAAAGAGCCGCTGTGATGTTGGCTCAGGAGCTGCGGGCTCTGCGCACTCCTGAGCCACCCATTGACAGCTGCTCTGTGGTCACATCCATACATGGACTTAATGGATATGGACTCCACCACGGAAATCCCTCCAGGGCATCCCTAGGGATGTGCAACATCACCCAGGAACAAACGCCTGCGCAGGCTTTCTTACAAAGTGCTGGAATCCACGTCATCTAATCACGAGGTGCTGGGATGCGGGGATGGGATCCGAATGCTTTCCAGGGTTTTGCCCCTAACCAAGAGAGATTTAGTTGCTGGGGGTGGGGTGTAGTAAGGTCACAAACTGAAATATATCCAGACACATACAGTACATAAAACTACAGTCTGTTTCCCCTCTAATTGGTAATAAATGTAAATGTTTAGTTATGCCTGGCTTGGGAGCTATGAAAAACACATCTGGCTGGCTGGTTTTCCTGCCTGCCATCTGTAGCCGAAAGGAAAAGCGAGAGGTGCATGTGCGAGCACCTGAGGAAGGCACAGAGGGAGTTGGGAGCAGGAGAGAGGAGGAGGGGGAGGATTGCTGGAGCAGGTTGGTATCAGAGGGTGGTTTCTGGCCAGAGCTTTTCCTTGCTCATGGGAACCTCTAGGTTTTGCATCTCTGCTCGGTTCTTGCTCCTCTCCCAGGTAATGCAACCCACAACTGAATGGCCCATGCCTTCCAGAGCTGCTGACACAGAATTCCCTGGCACTGATGGGGGAAACAAAGCCAGAAAGCCCCAGGAGGGCTCCTCCTGGCCATTAATTACCATTAGCCAGAAGCTCTGATCTGATCAAACCTTGAGCAGTGCCTTATGCATCCCTTCATGCAGCACACAGACCTTACAGCTGAAACAGCCAGACCACGCTGGCAAGGAAGGGATGCTCTGCCCCCCCTGCTCCTGTCCCAGAGCTGTCCTTAGGTCTGTAGCACCCGACCTGCAGCCATCATCACCATTCCCACCATCACATCCCCACCAGTTAAAGACTGGGAGGAAACCACTGACCCAAAGAAGCAAATACGGCTCCTTTTCAGCTCTAGAAATTTTCTCAGTGTCAGGTCCCCAGGGCTGGGGAAGTTTGGAGAGCTGAAAAAGTTAATGAGTACAGAAAAACAGGTCTGGTACAGAATTAAGCACAGGGGAAGGCGTAGATTCCCCCTCTCCACTGTACCTCGTTTCCTGCCCTCTTCCCAGAAGCTGCTCCAGCCTCACAGCAATGCCATCACCACCGTTCCTGGACTCACCCCTGCCCCATCCCAGCTGGAGTTCTGGCACCCAGCAGCCTTCCTCCTCCTCCTCCTCCTCTGCCTGCCTGGTTCACTCTTATTCTGGCAGCGCCGCCTCTTACTTTGAAGCAGGCTTTTCTTGGAGAAGCAGCTTCGCTTCCCAGACCGTCCCCAAAGAGCCTGCGAGTACTCGCTCTCTCTCGTCCCTCCTCCTGCCTTGATCAAGGCTGAAGGCTGAAATCCAAGTGCATTGATCAAAGCGGCTTCTTCGGGCGAGATTCACTGGCGAGGAAAAGCAACAGTTGTTGAGGAGCTGCTCCAAGGGCCCAGCGGTTCCTTGCCAGGAAGAAGATGGTAGCAGTGGGTAGGAGGTGAGAGGGACTTCACGGCACCCAGGGCAGCGAAGCAAAGAGGTTTTCACCACCCGATGAGATTGTAGGCTGTCACAGGAGAGAGGGGTGCTGCCTGCTCCCAAGGCTTTTGGGACTGAGCAGCAGCCAGATGTCCTGCTTCTGAGCTCTCCCAGGGAAAGTTGCAACTTTACATATGACTGGAACAGAGATGAATGATGCCTGGGCACGGTGTGCTGTGTGCGAGGTCTTTTGCCTTGAGACAAAAGCCCCCCATTCCTAGGGGGCAGCCTTGAAGCAGCTCAGACTCCACAAAGCCCCTTGAAGAGCAGCGGGCTGGCAGGCCCAGACGGCAGCCCCTGGTTTGGTGCCGAGGCGTGGGGCTGGGTGCCAGGTGCTCGTGCCAAGGTGAAAGCGGAGAGATCAGGCAGCCAGATGGCATCCTCCCACAAAAATAACCACCGGGACACAAAACAGCTCATCTGCCATGGAGGGCTGAAGCCGGGCCTGAGGGGGTGTCCCAGGAGGGGAGGGGGCAGCAGGAGCAGGGGTAGAGCTCTGTGTAACTCAACCAAACCCATCTACAGTCCCCCAGCAAAATTCACAGCCTTCAAAACACTGGGACAGGCCCTCCTGAGAGGTCACAGCGGCCCCCAGTTACTGGGGACACCCACCCTGGTCACTGCTGCCAAGCTGGCAGACAGCTGGGGCCACACTACCTTATTCCCTGGTGGAGTCAATCCCCACTAGCTCCAGCTTTCAGAGCTGGGGAATCCAGGTCTCCAAGGTCAGGCCATCAGCAGGTGCAGCTCCAGGAGATTTACACCAGCCATGAGTGCAGATCCATCTGTGGGAAAGGGTCAGATGTGGCTGGTGCAGGAGGAAAGGCCAGCAGTGACATTGGCACGCTGCTCCTGGCAGCCTCCAAGCTGCTGCAGCAGCTGCCTTTGAGCACTTTTCATCTAATTCAATGAAAATGAGATGTTCAAGTGAATGAAGATAATTTAATAATGAATAGCTCCAACTTATCGGAGAAGCTCTCCATCCCTGCCTGACAGTCGCTGCCTCTAAGTGCAGTTTAATAAGGGAATCACCATCACTCAGCCCTGTGGTAGCAAATCAACATTTTGCTACTCAGGGAAAAGGCTCTGCACTTTCCTAAAGGGTGAAGCTCTTTCTCAGGGAGCCTAAAGTCTGTTGGGCTTTAAAAGGAAAATTAGGGGGGAAAAAAAAAGGCAAAAAAGGCAAAAAAAAAAAAAGCAGAGGAAAATAATGAACCAGCAAAGCAGCCCATCTTCAGAGGCAAAATGTAATTAAAAATAAAAGCCAGCTTGAAGAGGGCTGTAAGTCATCACAAGCAGCAGCCAATGCTGCGAGCGAAAGCGATGCTGGCAGAGCCTGTGAGCAGGGACACAGGGGGTCCTGAGGCTGCACTGAGCCAGAGCAGCATCTCAGCAAGCCATTTCAATCCATCAGGGTGCTGCTTTTTCCAGCCAGGACTAAGATGTCTCTGCTGCTTGCCATCCTCCCCAGCTGCCTCTGCGGCTGGGACAGGGCAGCACCATCCAGCTGTTGCAGCCCAGCCACCCTGTGCCAGCTCTGGGGATATGCTCCCAGCCTCCAACACTGCGGAGAAGTGCTGCCAGTCACCTCCACCCCAAACCACTCTGTCTCTACAGCAAAACCAGAAAATGCCCACAGAACGTCCTCGGTGAAGATGGATTGAGCTGGAAGCATCCCTGCAATGATAACAGGACTACACACAGGTCTCACCAGCTGGGCAGGCAGCCTTGGGTCCCCATGCTGCTGCCCAGCAGCAGGCAGCCCTCATCCGTGCTGGGGAAATTCCACCAGCGAGTTATTTCCTCAAGGCACGGATCTGCATCCTACCCAGCATCGATCCAGGCAGCCGAGGGCTGCATCCCGCCTGGCGCTGCCTGCTCCCGCGCGGGCAGAGGGAGGTGTTGAGGCGGGGGATGCCAGGCCCTGCGGATTCCTGCTGACACCTGCCAGCATCGAGTGCTTAATTATTAATTGCATTTCCAGTAGCAATTGTTGCTCGTGCCGATGGAGTTGGACTAGACATCACAAGCAATTAGCAGACCCTCTGCTGGCGTTCGGCCGGTACCTGCTTAACGCTCCGCTCACGTCCTCCGCGGGCTGCGGCGCCGGGAAGGAGGAACCGTTTCCATCTCTGCTCCGAGCCACCACATGCCCAGGCTGTGCATGGTGGGCACGGGCAGCAGTGCTGCCACCAACCAGGGGCCAGCCCTGCCACGGTGCTGGCGTTGTCCCCTCCTGTAGCCGTGTGGAGGGCACGTGGGACATCGGCAGCTGTGCATCCGTGTGCCACCGATGGCCATCCCTTGGAGGCACCAGGGACTCAGACAGCTCTCCAGGGCAAGCAAAGCCACGAGCAGGAGAGGTGGGAGCTACGGCGGAGGAGCCAGCCCCAAACCCAATCCCGAGCAGACAGATCTCAGGGCCAGCCTCACCTCTGGCACGGCTCAGGTGTTCAATCAAATTAATTTTTATCATAACCAAAGTGACTGGTCAGTGGAATCCAAGCGGGCTTTTCCTACTCATTGAAACCGTTTCATAGCTCAATTTTGGGAGCTTATTTTCCACTTCATTGAGTGCCATGTTACTGCAAATGAATATATTCCTTGGTTGGTGTGATGGAAAATACAGCTGTAAATGCTTTCTGCTTCATTTGGGTAAAGAGCTCCAGATAGGACTAAGTATAAAGAGAATTTAAATGCTCAACTTCATTAAAAAAGTTGTTTCCCATTCTCTTTCTTCCTGAAAATACAAGGCTGCTAGCGGAGAGAGCAAAAGAAGGCTTTAAATTTACATCAGTGTCATGCTAACCCAGATCACTTCCCACCCGTGACTGATGGCAGAAGTCTGCCAGGAGCTTGTGTTCTGGAGGCTGAGAGGAGTGGGAAGATGAAGGCAGAGGATGGGATGCCCAGTGCCGAAGCCCAGGGTCATGCCATGCCCATCTGTTTACCTCTATAACTACCTCTGTGATTCCTTTCAGGCGAGTGCAGAGATCAACATGCTGCCTCCCGAGCCTCCTGTTCTCCAGGATAACCACACCCAGCTCCCTCAGCCACAAGGATTGTGCTCCAAACCCTTGCCCAGCTCTGAACACGTTCCAGCACCTCAAAATCTTTCTTGTAGCAAGGGACCCAAAACTGAACACAGGATTTGAGGAGCCTCAGCAGTGCCAAGTACAGGAATGAAGTGCTACCTCTTCCCACAGCCATAAGCCCTCCTGGCTTGTTGTCCTTGCTGGATCCCTCTCCGAGCTACCCAGCAGCCTAGCAGACTCCTGGTATCTCCCTAGGGCAAAGCAGGGAGAGGATCCTCCTGCTCCAGCTGGGACTGGTAAAGTCACTGAGAGCGATCTCATGTCATGCAAAATCTGAACCTATTTCTCCCCTCTGGAAGTAAAGGAAGTAAAGGACCACTGCACCCCTTGGAGTCTTGGGAGACTTGAGCCTTCCAAATCCCGCTGGGCCAGGATGTCAGGCTGTGCTCTGCTCTTACTCAATACCAGCAAAGCGAGAGGAGACTTTCATCTCTGCTAAATCCAATTTTAACTCAGGAGGAAATACATTCCAGGTTCTCAAGGTTTACCCAGGAACAGGTCATCCCAGCAGGGCTGTGGCAGAGTGGGAGGGGTGAGTGAAAGGCAGGATAAAGAGAGTTCACTTAAATCACAAAATAACCACCTATTCCAAGTTGGCTAAATTTCAAACTTTCTTACCCCCCAAATATTTACTTGGAATTGGAGGGAATGAGTTCCATGTAAGATTCATAGAAATAATTGAAGTTAATCCAACCTTCCGTTTGAGTGGAGAAGCCAGGAGCAAAGTGACATCCATGGCTCTCTTACCTCCAATAAGCTGCTTCTCATAGACTGGTCAAACCAGAGGGACCCAGGTCCAACAACACCATGGATAGTAAGAAAGAGCCACAACAGCCTCATGTCAAAGATTTCCCTTCCAATCCTCCTCCTCTGATCAAGAAGTTCATCACTCTGTTTTCCAGCAGAACTTCAGGCACTTTATGAAGGTATTAAATGGCCCCATTTCAATCTCCAAGGCATGGGGACAACCCTGATGTGCAAGGGCAGGACAGGGAGCCTCCCACCCATCATCCAACCCCAGAGAGTGGCACTGAATCCCATGTGGTCTGGAGGGTCCCTGACCAGCCTGGCACCCTCACATTATCCAGCTGGAATCCCGCCACCCACTACACCACAACCTTCCCTTGCCTCTACCACCACTTCAATAGGTGGCAGCAGGTGTGAACAATTAACAACCAAAATCTGGATGAAGGACAACGTGGTATAATTATCACCTTAATGGCATTTCAAGACTATCACCAGCGGCTGGGAGTAAAACTTGAGCTGAATGAGTTTAATAAGCATATCTAATGTAATATTTGCAGGGAAGGGCAGGCTGGCTTTAGGAAGGATTACGGTAGCTTTGCAGCTTTGCGTAGCCTTACATGGGATATTTCACATGCAACAGATAAAGCAGGATAAGCCCGTGATAGCTGCAAACCCCGTTCGTGCCAGCAGCCTGTAATGCTCCCTCCTGTCTTCTGTTAAGTAGAAGATTACATGCTCAGAGACCAGGTGGCACTAGATCCTTGCTCTGGTTGCCTCCACGATGGTGGCAGCCAGCATGGTCTCCACCCTCTTGGTCATGGCCAGGCGCTGTGTCATCTCCCAGGCAGACAGCTGAAACCTGCTGAAGGCATTGCATCATTCTCCACCGGTCCACAGCAGGCTCCAGATCTGCAGATCCAGCCTCCCTGGAGGGGCTCCCCCATCTTCGCCCACTCTCCGGATGGGAACAGATCCCAGAGGGCCCTGGGACTGGGTTAACTGGGCTCACAGGAGCCCAGCTCTAGGTGCACCAGCTCCACACGGTGTGGTGAATCCATATGCGCTCTCCACTTGATGCCTTCTCCAGCCCAGGAGCCCTCTCCAGCTCTGACTCGATGGCTTGGACCCCCAGAAGCAACCAGGCACCTCAAGTCTTGTGCTTCCCTCCAATGTGAATTACTGCCAAGGAAGCAGTGGGTAAGGAGTCACCAGGGATTTTCAGCTGGTCCTGCTGATTCACGCACCCACAGGGATGGAAATCACAGAGAGGGCAGGAGATTGCACAACAGCTCAAGGGATCCATTGCACATGTCCAGGCCCTGAAACACCCACCCACAGGGCGCCAGGAAGTGAGGGGTTTATTCAGGTTTAGAGACCTTCCTAAGCCTAAAAGATATCTAAAATTATTCTTTATGAAGGACTAAAAAAACAGAAAAGAGCTTTGCAAGTCTCAAATTCCAGTGTGGTTATCCAAAGCACCTGAGAGCCCAGACTGCCCTGGAGCCAGCCAGGCCTTAGGTAATATCCTATATAAAGCTCCTGCCTCCATGTGCTGCCCCGGAGAGCTCCTTGGAAATGCTGCCTTACTGCCTTGAGATGCATCAGGTTTTGCTCAGCTTTGAACCACCGGGTCACCTTGTTGTTAATTAATGCACCGCTAAAATTATGTTTGGGGGCTACTAAGGTTTATTGGGTAGAAAATTATTTCAAATACAGAGAGCAGGCAGTAAAGACTGGAAATATGTTTTCAAGTATAAAGCTAATTGCTACAGGGAATCCCTCTGGGATCCATTTGGAGCCCTTGCTTTTTTATTTCCTTCCTCCGTTAACGAGCTGGCCAAGGTTTGTAGAACAGCAAATGCACAAGTGATTGCTGGTGGTGTGGTGCCCTGCACGCTGGCAGCCGGCACGGGGGGGATCCACAAGTCTCCACAGTGGTCCTCAGCCACGTGCCCTGTCACAGCAGACCAGGGCAGCCTGGCAACCAGAGAATCAAGGAATCCTTAATGTTGGGAAAGACCTTTAAGACCATCGAATCCAACTGTTAACCCAGCACTGCCAAGCCCACCAAGTGCCCATCTGCCCATTTTTTGAACACTTCCAAGAATGGTGACTCACCACATCGTTGCTCCAGTGCTTAACCACTCTTTCAGTGAAATTTTTTTTCCCAATATCCAGTCTAAACCTTCCCTGGAGCAACTTGAGTACATCTCCTTTTGTCCTGTCACTTGTTACCATGTTGGCAACCTTGCTGGATCCAGCTCTGCTCTCAGCTGTGCGGCTGTTTGTCATCCTTCTGTTCTCTGGATGAGTTCAATGAGCCATGGGAGAAGCTGATCCCACCCTTCTGCTGACATGGGTGTTTCTGGAGAGGAACCCCAAGAAAGGGATCTGCTGCTCCCAGGAAAGCCTCGTGCAAGTCCCACAGACACACCAGTGTTGGTGATTGCACTTGAAGTCTCCACGAGTCTGGAAGCAAAACTGTGCAGATGCAGCCTTGAAAGTGAGACTGGCCTAAGGCCAGACCTGTGACCAAAGGACTTGGCTTTAACATCCCAGAGACCCCAAAGTACTTGTTTGTCTGAGAAAACATGTCCTGCCTGATATCCTGCAGGCCTCCAACCATCCCAGCAGGAAGGAGTGAGTCCTCATTTCCAGGAACGGGTCCACTTCTCACAGGCGTATGTAAAGTAAAGTAAAAATGCAGTAACTTCCCAGGCCAGGCCCAGCCACAACTGGATCAGGAAGGGCCAAGAGGGGTTACCTTGCTGAGCATCTCGTAAGGGTGCTGAGAGGCAGAGGCTCCCTGGCTCCCAAACTCCAAGGCCAGGCCCTGCTGCCCTGCCCAGGGCAGGGACACCACTCACTGCTGCCTGGAGAAGCGTTCGCACTCACCTGAGTGCTTTTGTGGACCACAGCCCAAGTAAACTGAGGGGACTTGAGTGGCACGGATGGCATTTTTCTTTTTTTTCTTTTTTTCCTTTTTTTTTTTTTTTTTTCCCCTCCTGATGGTGCCCTCTGAGATGGAAGTGCGCAGTGGTGACCCAGACGTGCCTGACCTGGACACACGCAGAACAGCTTTATTCATAAAACCATCTTGTTCCTCACTCGGGTTGGCGATAGTGGAGCACACCGAGCTGCCTTACTTGCTATGTTCAGCCACTACTTTGCTCTATTGAATTTTGCTTCCTAGAAGAAGCATCTCTCCCTCTAACTGCTCCTTACTCCAGTGCCTCTCACGCACGCAAGGTTCCAACACAAGCCAAGCATCAGGATCCTGCTCCCAGTCTGGGATTGGAGGGTCTGGACAGCAGCAGGGCCACCAAGGAATGTGGAGGTCTGCTCACCCATCACCTGGTGACTTTGATGGTCCAAGACTGTCACAGCCACAAGCCAGGCAGGGCAGGCTGGAATCACTCAGAAATTGGGATTTGCTGGTGCTCCCTCTTCCCCTAGGGAAGCAGCTGCCCTGGGAGCATGACAGCAGCCAGCAGTGCTGTGGAGGGGATTCTCCGTTTCCCACCGAGTTGGCCAGCACAGAGAAATGAAAATGGTGCCATGTGGCCCAAAACCACCCACTCTCTAGAATTTCTCCTTCCAGAAAATACCAACAGAAAAAAAACAATTCACAGCCAAAACCAACCTTTTTTTAAAAAAAAAGCCATTTGTGGTGAAGGAGGCCGTGTCCAGCAATCATGGCCAGGCTCTGGCTGTCATTCCTGACTCGATCCCTGCTATAACTGGAATACCAACCCAAATAATTTCATCACCACTGGATTTTATTTCACTTCCTGCTCCCACGGCTGTCTTTCCCGCCAGGACCAAAGGCTTTTGAGGCAGGAACTGGCTCTCACTAAGAGAATCTCCTGATGCTGGTGTGGCCAGCCTCCACTTGGGTTGTCCGGTGCAGGGCCGGGAATTGGACTCAATGATCCTTATGGGTCCCTTCCAGCTCAGGATATTCTGTGATTCTATGACTCTGTGGCAGGGATGTTTCTATCATTAGTAGCCAAGTGAGGGACCACATACACTTGAAAGCAAAGCACAGTTCCAAGACATCTTCATCTGCTGCAGCCCGTGTTAGGCAGCACGCTGCCCAGCCGGCATCACCTCACCGTGCAATTAGTGTGGGGTCATAAACCTTTCCTTTCACAGTGCCCTGGGCATGGAGCTGGTGCTTACAGGCTCCCCGACCCCGCAGTTCAAACAGCTTGGTCTCTGCCTTGGCAGCAGGAGCACGTCAGCTCCAGTGCTACAGAAACAACGCGCTTTGAAATGCAGATCCTGCCCCGCTTTGTTCCCGCATCTTTGTAGGTGCCGGATTTACAAGGCCCTCGCATCTTGATCACTGGCCTTACACCAAGGCCCCCTGCGCCGTCCGTGTGTGATGAGCTCTTGTTAGCGTTCAGGACCACGCAAACCCCAGGAGCCTTTCGCCTCCCTCGGCTGCTCTTGACTGATGCTCAGGCAGGGAGATGTGGTGGTGCAAAGCCTGGGGTCAGCAGCAGCCGGACACATCAGAGGATGCTTTTCAACTTCAAGTCCTCGGTTCAGAAAGCTGCTCAGAGGAGCAGCTGCTCACGTGTCTATCCTGGTGCCATCGCAGGGGAGATCACGAATGAGAGAAAATTACTGCTCACGCACCAGCAGCTGGAGATATCAGTCCCCCTCCGGGCACGGGCAATCCTTTCACAACGGGAAGCCGCGTCCGAAGAGCTTCAGATGGAGATGGATTTGGGATCCCCGCGATGCTGATCACCTCCCCCCGATGCAGGTGTCTGCCCCAGCCTGTCTCCCCTGTCCTCGACCAGCGAGCTCAAGCTGCCAAGGGGAATGTGGCTCACAGACTGCTGGCAGACGCCCCATCCTTTTCAATTATGTGCAGTCCAATTCCCATCACGAGGAGGGGAGCCAGGAGGAAATGCCACCGAAGTCAGCAGAGTCATGCTGCATAGTCTGGAGTGAGCAGGAGGAGATGCTAAGCCTGGCCTGCACACATCATCCGGGTCTCTCATATCTGCCCCGTGCCGGCTCAATCCTCATTTAAATTTATGGCATCCGTTCCCAAACTAGCAGGATGTGTTTATAATTAATAAGAGGGACGTGGGAAGATGTGTCGCTTTTTCTTCTTTAAAGCCAAACATCAGACAGTGTTCCAGCCTCTGCTCTCTGTGATGCAAAGCCTGCTCCAAAACCTGGTCCCCAGCTGCCAGCCTAAAAGCCAAACCACAGGGCCTTGACCCCAGCAAACACCCCCCATTACAACACACAGAGCTGATTTCAACTTTTCCCAGGCTAAAGCCTTCATGATTCATGGGCTTGGAGCCCTCAGCCCAGCTTAGCCCACTCACGCAAGTGGGCACCAGCACTGCACCCTCTGGGATGCAGCCAACACACCCCAAAACTTTGGCAGCCACCAGCCCAGGGAATGGATGCTATGGGGCTGTTCCTGCTGGCCCAATTCCCACATGAGAGGAATGAGCCCCCTTTCAACTGCCTGTCCTCGCCCCAGGCTTAGGACAGCACAGAAGGGCAGATCAGGATATCCAGCAGCCACCCAGGATTTCCATCCCAGCACATCTGTTAGACCTGGAGACATGGCCATGCCCCAAGCTGTAGGACAAGCCCACGGGAAGTCCAAAAGCCACCACTGTAATGTGTCATGGGAAGCAATCAAAGAAGATAAACAGCTCTGTGAATTTCCTAGGGCAGAGGAATTATTTCAGGAAAGTGTAAGATCTGTGGAAGCCTCCAGGCACCAGAAGGAAGCCAAACAAAGCCCTGTGCTCCCTGTTGGCTGACCAGGGAAATTGCTCCCTGCCCCCAGATGTGGTTCCAGCTGTGGCCACTCTCCACCACCTCAGAGAGAGACAGGACCACCACCAAACCCAGGAGCCAAATTAGGCACCAAGGGAGATAAGGATTCCTCCATGGACCCTGCAGAGGACAGCAGACGCCCTGAAATGAGGGATTAACATACGGCAAAGACAGCACAAACAAAGATCAATCCAGTCTCGCTTCAGCACACCAGATACCCAAGGACTCTCCCCTCTGGAAAGGCTCTGAATGAATAATCTTCCCATGAATATTGAGAGCTATCTTGAAACAGTGGCTGTCCCTTCCCACCCACCAGCCCTTTTGAAGGCCACTCCAGAAGGAACTCTTTCAAGCATCAGAAATTGCTTTTAAAATCCCATCTAAATTTATTTATAGCCAGCTTATCACACAGGAATGCATCTTTCCTGGCCAGAGTCCTCACAAAAGCCCATGCATTAACAACTGGATGTCTTTTAAACCCTACTGGGGGTTACACCTAATCCCACTTACTATAAAAGTCTGGGATTCAGCCAAAGGATTTGCCCTGTCTTGAAGGGGGACCTTTGATAGGACCCCCAGCCCCTTCCTTCCTCTTGGGAGGAGCAGGGAAGTAGAGTGACTGGATATCTTAAAACCTACTTTAATACCCTAAAGAGATATTTGTAGACTTTGTGGCTGAAACACCATCAATTTTGTTTCTCCTGCACCGAGGCTATTTTGGGTTTGTCTGCCATGGAGACCAAGCCAGCAGAACCTGGCCCTTCCTGCGTGCAGAGGCTGATGCCAAGGGAGGAGGAACAAACCCAGACACCTGGGATGGGAAGAGGTCCCTGCTACCTGCAGGATGACATGGCTGCCCTTCCAGCCCACCCCACAGCGGTTACGGATGTTCTTTAAGCTCCCCCCTGCTTTCTAAGTGATTTCTAACTCCCACTTCATCTCAGCAAGGACCATTAAGCTTCTGAGATCTCTTGGAAACTTAAATAAAAAGTCAGAGACCATCGAGAGATTTGCAGCCAGTGGTGGAAGGAAATGCTATCCATCTCCAGGAGCAGATGCTGAGGGAGTGGAAAACCAGTGTCAAGCCTCTGGGACCTCCTGGATATACACAGAGTGTCAGGGTGGCTGGGGACCTGGCCTCCAGAAGGACGCCACAGACACACAGCACACCTGGACCATCTCTCATAAGGACACAGGAATTCAGAGGGTCCTTTCACCCCAGTAAAAGTTTGGGATTTAGACGCTCAGCGATATGGTTGAAACAATTTTCTTGATCTTTTATTACCCTGGTAAATAATTTATTGGGAGAGGCATTTTAAAAAATCCCATGAAAGACCTATAAAACATATTTATCACACAAAAAAACCCCACTCCTTGGCTCCAAACAACAAGCTGAAAACTTGTTTGTATACTTCACTGCACATAAACTAACCAATGCCTTGTGACAGCTTTAAGCTTTCTAACAGCTCTCTCCCTGCTGCTTTTTATTTCCATTTTTCTCTCCGTGAATTCACAAGGTAAAAAAAGAACCCACCACAATGGGAGAGGCTTCTGCTCTTGGACAGATACTGACAGTCAGGAACTGCCCTCCCAGTTTTCCTGACACCTGGAAAATTTAACAAAGGATGCTTCTTTGGGTGAAAAACACAACTCAAAGTTGTGGTTATTCCGAGCTCGTTGGGACGTAGGGGTTGGCAGATGTACACAGAGGGATGGATGTGTGTGTGACTGAGGTGCCAGTGACACAGGCTCTTTGAGCCTCAGTTTCCCTTCTAAGATCAGGAGCACTTCTGTCATCTTCTGCTGGCAGAGGGCAGGGTCCGTTTTTTTTGTCCAAGCCTAGAATAAACAGAGAATTGAAAGAAAAGGCTGAGGAATGAGTTTTCCCACTCAAAACATGCAGCAGCCACAGGCACCAAAGCTTTTTGGCGTTCCCTTGGACACCAGAGGATCCAGCAGGATGGAGCCTGGCCAGCAGGATGAGAGCTCAGCCTGCTGCCAAAGTACAAAACCAGAACCCAAACCACATTCATTGCTGCAGGCAGGACTCCTGGTGCCAGGCAGTCGCACAGATGCAGAGACAGACCTTCCACATCCCCTGCGCTGCGCCCACAAACCCAGACCTCATCCGGGACAGCTTTGCCCAGCAGAATGCCAATAAACAGAGGTGACCTGGCAAGGGGTGACCAACGTGAGGAAGGTCTGAGGTGGGTTTCTCCTCTTCCCAGGAGCACGGGGAGCTGTGGGAGCAGCAGTGAGGCCAAACTGAGTCTGGAGCTACCCTGCATCACTCTTCCAAGCGTGCAGAGAAGCACTGAGAGGAGGGGGAGCACAGCTCTCTGGGTCAGCAGAGCTGGCCATCAGGGCTGCCAAGGCGCACAGACACCCAGGCATGCACAGAGCCTGCTCCAGATGGCATCTGGCAGAGGGAGCCAGGAGCAGTCGGGTCAAAGTGCTCCCCATGCAGGACTTGGCTTTTTCCCATCCCCAGGCATCTCCAAAACCCCTCATCCTGGTTCTGGTTTCAGCACAGGAGCGATATAATCCAGTTAAAAGCCTTTTCAGGGCCCAATTGACACCAGTTCTGGTCCCCCCCTTCACTGCTTCCCCTTCTGCCTTCCCAAAGCCCACACTAGGCATTTGAGCTACAGCTGCTTTCATACCCTTTCATACCAGCCAGAATGCTCCTGTCCACTCTGGCTGGTTCTCCCTAAGGCTGCTCTCTGCCTGCACCATGTTCTCTATAGAGAGATCAGAAATTCAGAGCAAACTCAGCCAAAAGGGCCATTCGATGAAGAGCAAGCTCTGAGA
Organism: Callaeas wilsoni; assembly: GCA_013398955.1. Classification (NCBI taxonomy): domain Eukaryota; kingdom Metazoa; phylum Chordata; class Aves; order Passeriformes; family Callaeidae; genus Callaeas; species Callaeas wilsoni. Next base: position 35,402 of record VWPU01005464.1, read on the forward strand.
AGGTGGTCAGTGGTCAAAGTAAGGTGAGGCTGGGGTCTCTGCATGCTAGGCATCACTTCTCCCCAGCTCCAGTGCCACCCTGGTACACTTGCAGGGCATGTGAGAGCTCATCCAAGCCAGGGAAGGTTCTCCAGCTCCAGTGCAAGCCAGTCTCCCAAGCAGATTAAAGCCCAGCAGAGCATCAGCTGCTCTGTGCTCGTGGAGGCTGGGATGGATGGTGTGGATCAGTGGGGCAGGGAGAGCCTTGAGCCTTTCCTATCAGCTCCCCAGTGTTGTCACTTCTCTCTGACACTTCATCCCCTTCCTAACACTTCCCTGCTCCCCAGGGCTGTAACCACCTTTCCCTAATGCCAGCAAGATCCCTGGAGCCCAGCTGGTCTGGAGAGCCCCGTGCCCACCATCCCACGCAGCTCAGCACAGGTCCCAGCAGGACACACCATCCTGGAGGAGGCCAGCAAGGACCTATCACCCACAGCAGCACAGCAGGGACGTCAGGCTTCCCTCCTTCCTCCTCATGGGAGCTTCATCATTGCCATCAGTGGAAGGAAGCAAAACAGGCACCACGAGCTGCAGTATGGATCAGATCTCTCCAAGTTTCCTGGGCTGGAGATACAGCTGTGGACCTGAAGGGGTCCTCTTGGCCAAGGAAGACTGTGGAACAGCCTTTCCTGGGACTCCAGGCTCAACTGTGGGGCCTCTCCCACCTTCACCGAGTCCCACAGCTCCTTCGGCTGCCACTTTCGAACTGATGAGCACATTAGCAGTTAAGTCCATTTGCAGATTTAAAAGTCACACCCTGCCACAGGAAATTAAAAGATAATGCAAAGAATTATTTTAAAAAATTAATCTTTATTACTCTCCACTCCCAAGCTGCTAATAAAAAAAATGTGTTCCTCATGCAATCTCTATAAAAACAGGTTATAAAGCAGAGGAAGAGAGGAAGGCAGATGCTTTAAAAAGGCATCTTTCATCCCTCCGCCCTGCCTGCCGTAACCATCCATCTGCACTTGCGTGTCAGCTCCCAGCAGTTTTCAACCCAGCCAGCCCCCTTTACCCTGCAAGGTAATTATTCCCCGTTTCCATCTGGTCCCCCTTGTCCTCCCTGTTTTACATCTCCAGGAGATCAGCAATGCCAGGTCCAGATAGCAGTCTAGAAGGTGCTTTAATGGCACACCCTCCTTGCTCCAGGTATCTCCAAGCCCTGTTTAAACCAGGATGAATTACAGCTCATTACAGAAAGGGCAGGCACTTGGGAAGTAAACAACGCAGCTATTACAGATGCCAGCAACAGCTCCACCACACCGGAGCAGGGCTGACACATGCAGGAAACCATGCCTGAGAGCGAGGTCAAGAATGCTCAGCAGCTCTCAGAAAACAGTGAAGAGGCTGAGAGGGAGGTGGCAATTGCAAGAGTTTCTTCTGAAAATGCTTCTCTCTAAGGCTGTGCTCAAGAAAGCAGCTCAGTCCTTGGTTTTCTAGCTGGAGCTTGAGGCCATGGAGTCAGATATGGGGCTGCAAACCACTTCTGCGTCATGATACCAAGAACAAGTCAGCTGGGTTTTGGCAGGTCCAAGAGCCACCACGACTGAGGAAGAGCACCCAATTTAGCACATGAGAGAGATAAGAAGCGAGAGGCAGCAAACCCACCAGCTGTGTCTGTGCTGCAGTAGAAGAAACAGCCACAGGCACAGATCTGTGTCCCACCAGCCCTCTGGCCAGCCTAGGAGTGTGCCTGGCCAGGAGAAGACCCACCACTAGTGCTCCTGCCACAGCAGCGCTCCTGGCTCTGGTAGAAACACAGCCAGGCCAGGAAGGAGCAGGGGGCTTCACAAAAAGCGAGATGAGGGACCAAGAGCTGCTGCACTGCATCACAAGTACAGCATGAAAGCTGCTCCACGCCCAGAGTGGGGGCAAAGGAGCCAGTCCCCAGCAAACTCCAGAACATGCCCTGCTGGCTCCGTGGGAACTGCAAAGCCCAACCTCCCCATCCTCAAATGAGCAGTACAAGCACCAAACCCACCCTCAGGCCTTCCCCAGGCAGCACGCAGTGGGTTTATCCCAGGTAAGGCAACCCCACACCTCACTGGGGATAGAGGGAGCATTTGGCCTTTTCTGACTCCAGGAGGGAAAGACACATCTGGAAATGAAGTGCTGGCAAGGAGCAGGTGCCAGGGGTGGAGAAAGGAGACAGGCAGAAGCACAAGCAGGCTCAAACAGGACGAATGAGAACCCCTGGGAGGGACAGTGCCTGCGGTGCTGCTGCCCGGGACACCTGCGGTCCCCAGCCCGGGCAGGAGCACAGGGGGACAGCGCAGCACAGCGAGGCAGGAGGTGGCTTTCCGAGGGGAGGTTGACTATGATTGATGGTGCCGTGCTGTGCTCTCACTGATGTAGAAAATTAGAGATCGCTTCAGATGCCGACCCATCTGAGACACTTGTTGTGCCCATCTCCTGTACACAGGCGTCTCTCCCGGGAGCTCTCCCTCCAGCTTGCAGGCTCATTATTCAGAGTGCTGAACTGGGAAAAGCAATGCTATTTTATTCTTACTTCTTTTCTCCCCCCAAACTACTGGACTGTATTATTCTAGGGAACACGTAAGGTGCTGATTTCCTTGCTCAGCTACTTGAAGGAAAGTTTGATTCTCCTCAACTAGGAAAAAGTAGCCCTTCACTTTTTCTTTTCTCTCCTCAACCAAAGCTGGGAAGAGCCTTTATAAAATATAGGATCCATTTTCCCAGATGGAAATAGCTTCTTTAGAGAGTGAGTCATGCTCCACACCGGGATGGATCTGATAGATGGTACTCTACTAATGTAGCCTTGCGCTATTGTCCTCCTGGCAGGATGGTCCCTTCTTGGCTTCCAATCCCTTTGCCATTTAACCAGTTCCTGGTTTATTGTGCCTGCTTTTGTCCTTCCACTGCTTCTCTGCCAAAAGAGTTTTAAAACAGTCTTTAAGTGGGTTTTTAAAAACTTCACATAGGCTTCCATGTGAAATGATGAAGCCAGTGGTCTAGATCAGCACAGGCTGGTGTGTCCTCAGGAGAGGTGTCACACCAAAGACAAGACATCACTGGGCCCTTGACTTCAGACAATGCTGTCCCTCAGTAGTAGGCAACCAGTTTCTTTCCAGACAGGCACAGCATCTGAGCTCACATTCCTTTAGTCCCAATGTTTCCATGCTGGTCTAGAAATGGTAGAGGAACCTCTCTGACTGCTGCCCAAACAGTCCCAAACAGGCCTTAGAGTCCTGCAGCCAGTCATCTTCCTTCAAACTCCCCCAGAGCTCCAGGCACCTACACCAGCCCAGGCTCTTCCACTTTGCAAGCATGGCTAGAGGAGACGGACCAAGAGGCTGGATGGGAGAACTCCCACCTCTGGAAAGGTCACGAAAATGGTTCAGTTTCCTCCATGACACCAAACTGAGCCCCTGTTTCTCCTTCCAGCTCTCCAGCTTGGGGCAGCTGACCTTGTTCCCAGGGCGAAAGGGCAGGTTTCTTTTTTAAGCTCTTGGGTATCTCAAGAACAGCTTCAAATTTCCCTGCTTTGAAGCCCATCACCCAACACGGATGTCCAGGCTCCTGAACTAGGGGGCCCCTCCCAAGACGACAGCAGCTAAACCCAACCCTGCTCGTCTCCTTTGTTGAAAGGACAGCGATGCCACCAGCTGCAGCCCTGCCAGCGCTCTGAGCATCCCCTGGGTCACAGGGCACAGAAGGCTGGAAACAAGCAGCAAATACCAAATTCGAGCCAAAGTCTGAAGCACTCAAGAAATCCCTATAGGAAGACGAGTGGGAACAAAGCATTCCTCTTCCTCCCTCCCACATCCACCACAGACTGACCCCAGTGCCTGCTACCAATCTTCCCAGTAGCGGTTAGTCATCTGCCCTTTGGAAGTCCCTTCTGGGGGTGCAGAACAAATCTCCACACATCCCCCCTCTCTCCATCTGTTAATGGCTTCCCTCCACCGAGGCTGAGCTTCCCCCAGCCTGAGCTAATGGTAGGAAATTAGCATTAAAATGATGGTTTGCTATTAGCAGTGCCTCAGCTCCCCATCACGCTCCAGGAACAGCAAATGACAGGCTGTGATTTCCCCACCGCGGCGCAGAGGAGAAGGAACAACGGCAGCCAGAAGTGCTGAAGACACCCAAGGAAAGTTTTAGGCTCATCTCTCCCACCCCAGCAGCCCTTTCCCTTCGCCAGCCCCGTCGTGCTCATCCACCGCACAGGCAATCCTACAAACAGATGGCACCTGGGCAGGAAAGCAGACAAATTGGCTCCCACCTGCAGGAGCACTAAGAGCTTTCAAACCAGACGAGCGCTCGCTCGCCAAGAGCCCCGCGGGGTGGAAATGCCGGAGGAATCTGCCATCGGTCGCCTTCCTCGTGGCTCAACAGCTCCGGCTCCATCCTTGCCTGGTTGCAGGCGTGCAGCTGGCTCCTCATGGGAGCTGGTGGCAGGAGGAGACTGTCGCTGTGTCCTGAATCAAATGGAATAAGCAATTCGGGCTGAGCATCAATGGAGCGAGGCTTTTTTCCATGTCAGCACAACACTTTGGTTTGGAGGGCTTGCAGCCTGGAGTGAGAGGGTTTTCGTGGGTCCCCACTGAACATCCATCTGCTTGTCAAAAAATGAGCTCAGCTCAAGCTGCCTGCTCTCTCTTCCTGCCAAAGTCGGGGTCTGCCCTCCCAGAAACCTCCCCTCCTTGACCAGGTAGCTGTGGCGAGAGCATGGATGGACAGACTCATTTCATACTCTCCCTGCCTGTTCCTCTGAGCCCACCTGGCCATAAGCTTCTCTGTACAAAGGGGTGAGGGAAGCAGCTCACGTACCAGCCTGCAGAAAGCCAAGAGGCAGGAGCAGGAGCAGCTCAGCAAATCCATGAGTGTCAGGGCAGGCTGTCAGCTCCCTTTGGGCACCAGAGTGACCCTGCAATTACACAGCATAGATGGTGAACTCCCTCTTGCAGAGCCCCACAGTGCTGGTCACCTGCAGCAGGGAAAGGGAACACAGCGAGGCTGAAATGTGCAGGAGCATTTGGGTGCTTTCAGCGCATCTTATGTGGAGTTGTGCACAAGCGCCGAAAAATTCCAAAGCTGCATTTTAAGCCCCTTAAGGGGCTTAGGTCAAACTGGTGATCAGCAACAGGACCCGAAGGAACAGCATGAAGCTGTGTCAGGGGAGGTTTAGGTTGGATATTAGGAAAATGTACTTCACCCAGAGGGTGATTGGACACTGGAACAGGCTCCCCAGGGCAGTGGTCGTAGCCACAAGCCTGCCAGAGCTCAAGGAGTGTTTGGACAATGCTCTCAGACACATGGTGGGATTGTTAGGGTGTCCTGTGCAGGGACAGGAGTTAGACTCGATGATCCTTATGGATTCCAACTTGGGATATTCTATGATTCTACAAAACAATGCCCTTCCCTCTACCTCGTCCTTAACTCTCTTTAAAAGTACCTGGACCAGCAAGTGTCCTCAAGCCCCAGCCTGCCAAATGCATTGTCATGGGCCTAAGAGGTGGGATGCAAAAGGCAGAGGGAAAAGAACAGTAGTAAAAAGCAGAATAAAACAGTTTTTCCCTTCCCCAGAATTCCCATCAGCAGTTGAGATGTGGGAGCAAGGAGGATTCATCTGATGATGGATGAGAGAGAACTGATCCTTGGTAAGGCAGAGCAGGAGCAGAAGGAAGCACTGCTCCCAAAGGCCATTCTCACACTTCCTTGGGATAAGAAAAACAACCATGAGAGGCAGCAGAAGCCCTTCTCCCTGCATGTTTGGAATTCATCTCCGGCCTGTCAGGGGGGCCACGATCCAACCGCACATTTGTATATTCACTGAGCCGTACACCCAGCTCGGGCAGACTCCTGACAGATGCAGATGGGAAAGCCATTTTTCATAAAGTGAGGCGAAAAAAGGGAACAAGAAAAAATAGCAAAACAGAAAAAGGCTCAGGCATCAGCTGGAAGAGATACAACAGGATCAGGGCTGAGAGAGAAGCAGAGTCAGATTAAACTTTCGGATCTTTAAGCGCACTAGGAGGCCAGTCCCCTTCCTCTGTTTTCTACTGTGGCCTGGCAGCAGCAGGTACCTTCATCCTTTTCTCCACAACCAGCTGAAAAATGAAAACTGGACCCAGAACAACACCAGAGCTTTGCTGAACTGGCCCTTGGAGACAGCTGCTGGTAGAGGGGCTGCTGGAGCAGGTGGGCACAGGCACCTTTCCACGAGATCAGCTCCTGCTCAGAGGAGGTGAGAGACAGCTTGCAGAGATCATGAACCATTAAGATGTAAGTCTGCCCCTCAGACCCTGACCTAGCTTAGGCCTGGCCCTAAAGAGCATAGGGGGCCCCAGGGCTCTGAAGGGACATCCCTGGCAGACCTCCTGCTGGTACAAGCGTGCCAGCATGGCAGAGGACCACTCTGTGCAATGCTGCCATGATGGCAAACACAGCAGCTTCCAATGGCCCCGGTTTGCCTCAGGCAGTGACAAGGGGTTTCCCTCTGTCCCAGGTCACCATGCAGCCAAGAGGCATCAGTGACACAGAGCCACTCACCCAGACAGCAGGAAGTGCTGCTCAGCACAGTATCTGCTGTCCCCTGAGCAGCACAGTGCCTGCCCTGCTCAGCAGCAGGAGCCAGCGGGTCTCAATGCAAGCCAAGGGGAAGGAGAAAGGGAAGGCAGAATTACCCTCATGGAGGGAAAGATTTCACCTCTGCCAGTGACATTCTGCTGTTGTCACCGCCAGCCATAACATCACCCTCTTGATGTGAAATCTAAATTGACAGTGATACAGGAAAGGAGCCGAGAGGGCAGCAAACTCTGCCCAGCCCTCTTTGTAACCCCAAATCTCCCGTGGCTTCCAGCCTCTGCATGGAGCAGAGCCAGCACCTCATTACCAGGTTACTAAGCAAGTAGATATTCCTTTTCCAGAGCCGTGGAATCATATTTTCTTGCAGTTATTCATCCTTCTGGACAACTCCGAGGAAGATTTCATTTTGGTGTCTGCTGCATTCTCTTTGTTTCTGAAATGAGAAACAGGTGTAAGAGCCCACACCTCCTTTGCAAAACAACACATGCAGCCATAAGCTCAAGTCACCAAAGCCTGAAGAGCTTCTGGTGCGAAAGTTCTAGGTGCCTTCAGACTCACCGGAGGTGCATCGAGCCCCACTGATCCCTGCTGCCTGCGGCATTTCCAGCTGATATTCGCTCTCTTTGTCCCAGGAAAAGGCAAGCACAGGGCTGGGCAGCAAGGCTTGGTGAAGGTTACTGCTGAGACCTGGTAGAAATGTCATCCAGCAACACGTTTCAAGAAAGATTCATCCCCAAGCAGCCTGGCTCCATAATAAAAGTGTCAGAGCAGCTGACTTGCTTCCCCCCATTCTCATTGCATACAGATTTATCCTGTCTCAGGTCTCTCTCCCTCCATAAGCCAGCACGTGCCTTTCCTTTCAATAGGCTGGCAGTGAAACTCAGCCAGCTGAGATCGTAGGAGAAAAGGGAATACAAGAAAGGTGAAGGCATCATAGGGGGAAAAATGCTCAGGAGCCAGGTTTTCCTCTCATTTTGGCTGCTCTCAGTTCCGAAATGGAGGAGGATGACATGAGAGGTAACTTAACACGAGAATGCTCCAAAACCAGCAGCCATTTGTTCTGATGTTCCAAACCAATTCCCTCGCTTCCAGGCTGTGTCACCTCCCTCTCAGAGAGCTCAAATCCCATTCCTGATAAAACCCATCCCAAAAGGCATAAATATCTCCGAGCCTTCACCCTCCCAGCCAGGGAGCCCCTTCTCAGAGGGCTGTGCATGTGGAGCGGGAAGAGGAGAGACAGGGCTCCCTCCGAGTCAGAGTCTCAGGGAGCACCGAGAACTAGCTTACCTTCACCACAGAGGTGTGATGTTAATGCAGCACCACAGGCAGCCCCTGAGAGAGAATAGTCTGCAGGGAATTAAAAAAAATGAGTGAGAGAAAGAGATATTAATGGTCCTTCGCAAACACCTAAAAATACCCAGAATGGCCAGAGTTTCTTTTGGATTTTTTTCTTTTCTTCCCCCAACTTACGCCCAAAGGAATGTGCCACACAAATTAAAATGATTTCCCTCCAACCTTCAAGACAGGACCAGGCAAGGCATCCTTCAGCTGTGAGTGAAAGAGATGGAGCCTGCCTTTGTCAGGAGCACGCCAGCCCCAGGGAGGTGAGGTGGTGGGGGACGGCAGACAGAGCTGCAGGGACCCTGTTGGTTAATTCCCAGTAACTGGGACAGACAGGTCTGTGCCAGGCACCCAGCTGGGGTCCAGGGGCGTTTCATCAACACAAAGGAGACATCAATAGCAGAAGTGAATCCTGGGCACCTCAACTGCCTTGGGGGGATGCACAGTAAGAGCAAAGGACTGTGGAACAGCTTTCCATGGAGCAGAGAAAGCTGCTACTACGACCAAGGCAGTCCTGTTAAATTTGCAAAACGTATCGCAGGAGGCAGAGGCTGTGATACCTCCTGGTCCCATGGGCATTATCACCCAAGGACATTGTTTTCCTGGCCCATGCCAGGGTACCCACTCAGGTGTGTGCCCTAGCACACGTTTTCTCCTTTCAGTTGAGAGAGACAGTTTACTTCTAGCAGTGAGAGCTCATAGGCAGGAGGAAAACCAAGATTAACCCCACCAGACTATAAAAGCACTGCTTTGCTGTGTCACAGCTGTTCCTCACATCTGGATGCAGCCAGCACTTAGAGCATTGCAGCTGGCCCCAGCTCCTCGGTTAGCATTCCCCGTCCTGTTAACGCCAGGCAGGCGAGAGGTCTGGCAGCCGAGGTGAGGGGCCACTTCATCTCCGTCACGTTCTCCTCTGCTAATGAAAATGTTTCTCCAGCGTGTCCTCGGGAAGGTTTCCTTCAGCTCCAGCCCTCATGTGATTGAAGGCTAATCTCTGTTACTCTTGGCTGAATGGCAGCCCATGAGGAAGGTGATGTATTGTGTTTCCCTTCAACTTGAGATTTAATGGTGCTGGCAGAAGAAGAAAAAGCACCAGATGTTTCAAGACTGAAAGTGAACTCCTCCCAAAAGACTGAGAGGTCAGGGCAGGCCCAGGGGCCTCACAGACAGGCACCCCTCTAAATTCCAGCCTGCTTTGAAAGGCCACTTGGCATGCCAGCATCCTCCCTTCCAGAAGCAGTCCAGCTGATAGCAGTGGCCACAGGAGGCAACGTGTCCTGCTGCCACGCCGTGGGACATGACTGGCCTCCAGTGAACTCCCCATCATCAGCTGGGTCAGCACAGCGGTCTGGGAGAGAGGCCAAGTCTAGAGTGCAGACTTTTTGGGAGGAAAGCATGTGACAAAGGCTCACAGGTTCCTCTGGCTGGCTCCAAACTTAGCCACTGAAGCCCCAAGATGGGAAGTTTTTCAATCTGCCATGTTAACTTCCTTTTAAAATGCTTGGAGACCTCCTGAAAAGAAAGAGTGAAAAAATTAGGGTTAGAATGCTCTTGCTGTTGTGCTGCTCGCACTCAAGGAGACACCTGGCTCCATGGCACACTTTCTCCTCTGCTCCACAGCTCTGCAAACACACTCCAGACCATCCCCACCACCTGCTGCTCTCCTGCTGTTTCTCCCCTCACTGGAACCACCAAATTATCTATCATGGCACTCTGCCCCTTCCACCTGCAAAGCTTTGCAGCTTTTCTCCTCCTTTTTTGCCCCTATAAAACCACTATCAGCATTTGTTGAGGACACCCAAACACAACACAAACTTTCTGTCTGCTTTCCCTTCTCCCACTGGCACTGGTTGTGGGGTGTGGACCACACAAAATGCATTCCCCAACAGCTAAACCAGGAGGAGGAGAAGGAGGAGAAATTAAGAAAACACACAGGATGAAAAAGAAAAAACTTCCAATTACTGGCAATTATTTCTACTTGATCACCCACTGTGCACCGTGCCTCAGACACAAATCACTCTGGCAGGGTGGCACAGCTTGTACCTGCACACACAGTGCACAGGTGAGCACGCAGGCTGTTTGGTGAAGATATTCCAACCTTTTTGGGCACTTATTTGGGCTCAACTTGCTCCAGCCTTTCTGAGGGTCTTGTACACATCAGTCAAATCAGAGGTGATGCTCTCCTCTGCTCCCACAAGCCATGGCCCAAGTCCTGGAGCAGAGGCTAGGCACTTGCTTGGAGCTGGGGCCTGCCATGAGAGATTGCCCCAGGGATGTCCATCCTCATTCCCAGACTCACCTGTCCGGGTTCTCCGGCAGTTTTTCCTTCCCAGGAGGCATGCCAGCTACAGAGAGCAGTTGCAGGCGGCACAGCTCTGCCAGAGACACCTTCCCCCCCACGGGAGGGCACGCTTTGCTCCCAGCCAGAGGGAAGGCAGAGGCACCCAGCACGCTGCCGCAGTGGAGGAGGCACTCAGCCAGCCACTAATGCTTCCCACTGTCTTGGAGCAAAGGGATGGATTAGCTTTTATTAGCTCTTATGAAGAGCACATCACTCCTGCCCTTTCCTCCTCTCGCAAGGCTCGCGCACAGGCTCAGCTGCGCTGCAAGTGAAGCAGAACCAACCCACCTACGTGCTGGCGGCCCCAACTCCTCTTGGGTCTCGTATAAATCTTACAAATCTTAAATCTTAGGCAAGCTGGGAGTTAGGATGGAGCAATCCTCCTAAGGGTGCTGCAGGTGCTGCCCAGAAGTACTTTAAAAAAGACGGATGCTTGGCTTTTACCTCTGGATCTCTCAGGTGGCACCACGCACGGCCTGAAGGAGGGCATGGTCTCCACGCCAGCCCAACCAAGGCCAAGGTACAGTCCCCAGAGCAGAGACCCAGACCCGGGGCTGTCACCTGGGAGATGTCTGTGGTTTCCTGCGGGGCACTCCTGCCACACGCAGTAGCCCTGACCGCCAGCACCCAGCCCGCAGCACGGCTGAGGGATGGTGCTGCTCCAGAGAAGCCTCTCCAAAGTCGCTCTGGGGCTTGTTAGCAGGGTGATAAAGGGGATGAATGGCTTCAGAGAAACGCTCTGTCTCCTGCTGTGGCATTCATTATCCTTTAGCCAGGCAATTCTTCACAGCAGCCAGGAGCTCTGGGCTGGCTCGTTAATCGTCCGTGGGGGCTGTTTCCCACGAGAGGCCACGGCTTGGCACTCGCTGGTCGCCCCAGGCAGCTCGAACGTGCTGGAGGAGCCGGCAGGGAGGCGGCTGGGGCAGAGCGCTCGGAGCTCATCACCTTCCTCCCACACGGCCGGATTGCTTTCCCAAACACACAACTCTGTGACCCGAGCCACAGCTGCCCCCGTCCCCAGTTCTGTGCATTTTCAGCCTGATTTCCCAAGGAGTGCAAAGCATAGGCAATCCTACTGCATCAGTCTGTCCTCTGCCCACTCCCCAGCAACTTCCGACACTGCAAACAGATTTCAAGCTGATGTGACAGAGCAACAGAGGTCTTGGAGACAGTCAGAGTCTATAAATTTCATGGGAACAGACTACCAAACAGAGGAGAGACATTATTAGCACCTTCCACAAACTCTAGTGTATCATCCCTTATTAGACATCAGACAATTTGTGTGGGAGAGATGCTATAAATATCCTGGGAAAGGGAGATGCTCCATTCGGCACAAAAAACTTACTGGACACCAGAGACTCCAAATCCAGACTGTACATCCAGAGAAGACAAGATTTCATGGACCCCACTGCACATAGTACCAGGAGAAGATTTCAGGCCTGTTTGGCTGATAGGAGGGCCAGCCAGCTAAGATGGCGTGTTAGCCTTTGGAAAGCCCATGGAAATGGAATGTGTGCCCTTCCCTTGTCCTTCTTCAACAGACCAAGCTGAAGTCCTTCTGCATTTCCAGCCTCAATTGCCCTCCCAGACTTATGGACGAGCTCAGCTGCTGCCTAAAATGGCAGTGACATGCCCAGCTCCAAGGGGGAGAACCGATGGGAAGAGCAGCTCCCTCGCCTCCACAACTCTCCCATTGCCTCTCCACTGCATGGACAGAGATTTCACCTTCCAGAAAGATGTTTCACCCACAGACTGCTGCCAGGAAATGCCAGGAAGGCAGCGCAGAGTCCGAGCAGCGCCCGGTGAGCTCTCAGCAGGATCACTCACACATCAAGCTGCCCACTGGCAGGCTGACTGATGGGTGGCCCGTGTGAGCGAGAGGGAGCCGATTCCTCCCCAAGGGCCTTGCTGCCCACCAGACCCACACACCAGCCCCAGTACAGACCTGCTGGTGCCAGCACGGAGCTGGCAGGCAGCAGCAGGAGTGTCCCTCCCCCAGGAGGAAAGAGTGAGCCTCAGAAACCCTTCTTCTTCATTCTGAAGGCTGAAGGGGATACAACAGCCTCCTGGTTCTCCCTTAGAGTCAATTAAAGTTCCCACGTCACCCAGTGTGCTACAAGCTTGCTAAGGCTGAGCCCAGCACTTCAGTGCTGTCTGACCCCTCTGTCAGAAAGGCAAACTCCATATGCAGTTTGGGGATAGAGCAGGGTGATCCCTGTGCTCATTCAGGATCTGCGCTGATAACCCAGTCGTTATCCGTTCCGAGTGTCATTTCCAGCCTCAGGCATTCCAGAGCCCTGGCAGAAACTGAGAAGTGAGAAATAACCTTTTTCCCTCCAGCTCATTTGTGACACTATCCCAGCTGGCCAGACACATTTTGGGACTTCTCTGATTCACCCGCTAAAGGTCGAGTCCCTGGAGGTGCCTTCAGCCTGGTGGATCATGTATCACTTGTACCTGTGGGGCTTCAGCTCCACAAAAAGACAATTTAAACACGCGCTACAGCACATCCTTTACTAAAAAAAAAAAAAAAAAAAAGGATTTACACTCCAGGGGTGGTGACTCCCTGTTCTGCCCAACAAAAGAAGGGATGGGGATTGAATATTGAATTCAAGCTTATGTTCATTAAAATAGAAAGGAAAAAAAAAGAAAATCCAGAAATCCAGTCACTCTATCCTAATTGTTCTGATCCAACCTTTCACAGTGTTGCATTGAGCTAAAGGGCCGCACGTGAAAGTGTGCCAAGAGCGGCATGAAATGTTAATGTTGCAATTAAAACAATATGAATATTGCAGCACCGCTCTGCTGCTTCCCATCCACTGAACAATTCTCATTCAATAGAAGTCAAGTTACATTTCAGGAAATAATGAGGTCTGCTAATTAAGTCTGGCCTAGGAAGACAGCAGTCTTAAAAGGAGAAAAAAAATTCAGATCTCCCCAAAATGTGTACATTTGCTGCTTATTACCTGCAAAGGGGAGTCATTAATGCTGCTCAGTGCCAGGATCACAGGTCAGCACCACTGTCTTATTGCATACATCTAGAGGAAATTCTCTTTGTAATGATAAAATGCATAAGTCATGACCTGCCTTGTCCCCAGGCACGGAGCAGGGAATGCCAGGCTGACACGTCCCACACTCTGAATGCAGAGAGCAGGTCCCTGACAGTGAATGCCAATCCCAGGCTGGGCTAGCGAGAGGCAGACTGGGCTCCGAGGGGCTGAAGGCAGCAAATCACATTCAGCTGACACAGGACAGATCCCACATTATATGCAGGGAAGGGATTTTCCTCCCCAGCCATCCACACAATGGAGTGACAGTGACACTGGCTCGAGCTGGTGGAAGCCACAGGGAAAGTGACCACTGGGTGAGTCCTGGAAGGACAAAGACTACTCAGGATCATCTTGTGTTTTAACTCTAAAAAGAGGCAACAGAGGAGCCCCCTTCCTGCTGCCTGCATCCACCAGACACAAGCACATATTGCAATAATGTGAGAACACAGAACAGTCTAGAGAGAGGAAACATTGGGTTCCAGGGGTCCCAAAGGAAATTGATATCAACACGCTGCTCCCATGGCTTCCCCATCCTCTTATTTTCCATAATATTCCCAAATTTCTTTATCTGTGACAGTTGTTGGGGCTACCACCATGTCTCCCACGTTCCTCCCAGCCAGATAACTGCAAGGAGAGGTTGGGCAGGGAGGGTCCATCAGCATGAGTATTTCATGGGAAGAGCAGAAGACTGGGAACAGGCCCACCATATGTCATCCTGCTGATTTGATGACACGTCTTTTTGACGACATTGCCTTTTCTCTTTCTCAGAGTTTCAGAACACAGAAGAACCACTCATCCCCCAGGCCTGAACTCTGCCAACAGTCCCAACGTGATGGACCCACATGGAGCTGTCTAGGGGACACAGAGGAGCTTGCTGTGCAAAGAGGAGGCTACAGCAGTCCAAACCTCTCCCATCCCTTCCCTAACCTACTTCCCCAAACTCCGAAAAAAACTCATCCAGTGGCGGGGTGAGGGATGCCAGTGGAGTCCTGGTTCATTCCTTGGCCTCTGCTGACACTCCAAACTTCAGCCTGTCTTTAGTACAGACAACCTTCCTGGTAAGATCCAGACAGAGACTGAGCCATGCTAACCAAACTTGGCAACACAACGATCCAAATCAAGGGGAGCTCAAAGCATCAGGAAGGAAACACTTCATTTGGAAGAGGAGAAAAATCCAGATGAAAAGATCAGAAAGGCCTTTCCAGGTCCTGGACTGTCCTAAGAGTCTCAGGTACCATTTCTATATCCACCTGTGAGAAATAAACCTCTTTGGTCACCAAGGCACACCCAGGAGGATGTCCCCACCTTGCTGCCATCAGCAGCAGCTCACTGTTTTGTGGATGAGTAGGTGGTCTCCTCCCTTCAGACCACTTCTCACTCTGTTTCCAGACGAACCAGCACTTGCTGCTACCAAGTGTCTGTTCTGCAATAAAGAGCAATAAACATGCCAGAGTAATTAATGTCTTAACAACTTATTACAATCCTCAGATAATTAATCACAAAAGCTAAACATGCTGTCTCACCCTCCTAATGTGTTAATGCTCTAATTATTATGCCTCAATTAAGGGAAAGTCAGCGCTCCTTGCTTAGAAGTGCATGTTTAATAAGGGTGCCTGAATGCAGGCGAGTCGGAGTGGGAAGCGAGGGGGTGATGGGGGTTAAGGAAGAGGACACCATTTTTAATGAGGTTTCATGGGTGGCTCAAGGCAAGGAATTGACAGCTCCTATCTGGGATCTCACACACGACTGCACGTGTAACTGGGGGCCATCTGTGGTGGCTCCGTGCTCCGCTTCCCACCGGACTATTTACAGGAAAAGCAGCATGTGGGGCACAGAGAAGGCAGGGACCGGAGATGAGCAGTCATGCCACGGATCTGGCCAGCACTAGGCAGCAGAGGTGGCAGCTCCCACAGCAGTCATTAAAGGAGTGGTGGTCTCCTCTCTCCAGCCCACTTCTTGCTCTGTTTCCAGACAGACCGGCACTTGCCACCACTCCTGACCCCTGCAAAGCATCCCCACTGCCCAAGCCTCTCCATCCAGTCCTGTTTCCGTGGTACTCCTTGCCTCCAATTAAGCTAACTCTGGGACATCCCACAGAGATGACAAGAACAGGCCCCTAAAACCAGGATTACCCTTGGGATGTGACATATCAGCTCATCTGATTTCAGCCACTGCCTGGGGGTTTTCCACTGCTCCCTGTTGTCTGAGGGAACAGAAAGCCACATCTCAAAGAGCACACCATTTAAAAATCCTTGGCTTATAGATAGGGAAACTGAATGCCAAAAAGGTATTCTGCAGGGGACTCGTGGTGATTGCCATCCGTGAATCTGCCTTCCTGGTGCCTGGCTCTGAACCTCGCTGGATGCTGGGAAACTTCAGAAAGAAGTTCTTGGTGAAGAGGAGCTTGAGCAGATCCTAAAGATGAATGTAGGGCCTGGACACCTCACCATGTGATAGCAGGAGATCCCTGCTGCCCTCAAAACACATATGATACTTGTGTTTGAAAAAGACTTGTGAGACAAAGTATAGTCAAGGTGAAAATGGCATCACGTCCATCCCACCCTGCAGAAGCAGTGACCCTAAAGAACAAAGGGCTCAAGGCACTGGAATCATGGAACTTGGAAATGCAGGCATGGGAAGCAGGAATTGGGATAGCCAGGCTCCAGATCTTTGTACCATACAAAAAGCTGCAACAGAAGAATGGCTGGAGCCCAAGTCTCCCAAACAAAGCATATAAAAATTTCTTTTTCCAATAAAAAAGAACTCCCCCGCTAAAGTGGGTCTTCACACACAAGAAAACTCTCCCTGAACCAGCCTGGTTTCTGTTCCATCCAAGCCTTTTTAAATTTCTCAGACAAATGAATCACCAGAAGCATTTCCAGCCTAGGTTTGACTGCAAAACGATTGCATTTCTCAAAGAAATAACACACTGTGTAGGTTTGGATGGTTCTCTCTGAGGAATAAGGGAGAGGGAATAAGAAACAAAACAAAGTAAAGCAACCTAGAGGGGACATGAATTTTAAAACCCATGAACAGTTTTAGTTTTCAAATAATCCAAATAAAAAAAATGTTTCACATAGTTACTTCCACAAAAATAATTCTGTCACCCTGATTCTTTGGTGATGTCTCATGAAAAACAAAAGAAAGCTCTCCACCTCTGAGACACCAACCTGACAGCAGCTTGACTGGTGAAAAGGGGTTGATGCCTCCCCACAGAGGCAGCCTGTGGATTCCCACAGGATTGAGAGCTCCAAAAGAAGACTTGTGTGTCGGGCCTCTCTCCACACCGCTTTCTGTTCCAGCAAGAGGCGTGAGCTGTGCAGACCCTCCTCCATCTCTTCACAGAGGGTAACTTCAGACATCCAGCTCTAGCTCCCTGCACTGGGCTGGAGGCATCACAGCTCCTTATCTCAGCAGCTTCACTTGGCTCTGCATGGAGATTCCAGAACCCACCCAACCTGCGGAACCTGACTATCCAGGACAGGACCATCAAAACCATTGAAATCTGAGCAAATTCAGCCTCCTTAGGAAGATATACAAGGGATATGATACTTTCTGAGGAATTTAAGGATATTTCTGGTATTTTTTTCACTGACTGGTGGAGTGGAAAGTTTTCTGTGGATGTTGGCATCTGTGCTGAAGATGGCAGTGCTCAGACTCTTGCCTTCTTTTTTTCCAAACATACAACCCAACTCCCTCAGGCACCGCGAGAAAGTGGCTGACTGCTTTTGTACCTCTCCCTTCTCACAAGTACCATCAGTGGTCACCTGAAAATACGGTGCATTATTTCTGTTCTGAGGCTAGAAATTTTGGCTTGGTTATACCAGATTTGACTTACTCCAAAGTGTGTCAAGTCAGTTGAACATCCAGGAGTTCTGGAGAGGTTGCCTGGCTCATGTTAGCATGCTGTGGGGTTGGAAAAAGCTGTTTACCTAAAAGAGAGTAGTAACACACAGCTCCTGTGCCAGGCATGTTCCCTGAGATGCTCTGGGCCCCATTTAGCCTTTACCCACCACCAGTATGAGACCGGGAATCAAACCTTCCTCCCAGTACAGTGGACCCATATCCCCAGTAACCCTCACTCTGCCCAAACTGGGCATGCTGCCATTCCCACTGGAGCAGTCAAAACGGAGAGGGTAATTTCTGCGCCTCTTTACACCTTTCCCATCTCAATTTAGGATAAGTTTCTTGGAGCAAGTCACTCCCCCAACAGCCCAAGATCTGTTCCCAAACCAGCTCACACAAAACACCTGCAGCCAGCAACCATGTGGACACGTTCTCAGAGCCCTAAAGCAGGGCTTGAATGGGGAGGGCAGCCTCTGGAGAACAACTGATGAATAACAAGAATACATAAATCATGTAATGACCGTCAGAAAAAAACAGCATCACTGCTTACCAGAAAAAGACAGTGGGCCCGAGGGGATTAGAGGGCTGGACCACAAAGTTGGTACCAAATGAGCCCAGATGCCCCAACCCCACAGCCCTCTCCAGCAAGACTTTTCCGAGCTCAGCTTACCCCCTCCCTCTGCCCTCTGCCTTTAAGACAGTGTGCAGCACGACAGCTGGGAAACCCAATCTGGTCCAAATTTTGTTACAACCCTGCTGGTTTTTATCCTTGTTTACCAGCATTAATTTTAATGGCTTTCCCTACATTAACTTTGTCCTGAACCAGTTGGAGGAAAATTCCTACTCACTTGCCTTCTGCAGAACAGACTGGGTAATTTTCCCTTGTCATTTAACAGCCCGCCTGGGCTGCCCAGGAATGACAGCCACACTGTGTACTTCGTGGAGGGCAATAAACTCCCCAAGGCTGAGGGAGGAGGGTTTACATATCCCTAAATGCACTGCCCACTCTTTGTTCAGTTTGGGTCTTGGCTTGTGCTGGCCCAGCAAGTGGAAATTTCTTCCTCCTGTTCAGAGTGGAAAAGAACTTTCTGAGCCTCATGGAAATTTCTTCCTCCTTTTCAACGTGGAAGGGAACTACAGAGCCTGCACCAAGGATAAGTAATGCTTCAAGACGAAGTGGCAATCTCCCCAAGTCTGGGCAGCTTTGGGCTGCGTTTGCCAGTGGCCAGTTGAGTCTCATTTTCCCCTGGAATCATTAAAAATGCCCGTAAAACAGGTCTGGAGAAAGATAATGGTACTAGAACATCCATGGAGAATGTTTCAGAGAAGTGGGGAGCAGGAAGATGCCTCTGCTCTGCAATGCCCAACTCTACCCATGCTGGCAGAGCTGGGCATCATCCAACAGGCAGTTTCCACATTTGTGCTGTCTTGTGTCCCGCACACCCTTGTTTACAGCCAGGAGCAGAAATGAGGATGAGGCAATGCCTGACTTCTCTCTCTCTCTCTCCTTTCCACTCCTTCCAGACACCATCCTGGCTTCCTGTAGGAGACACCATAGCGCCATCCAGGCTGGCTCCGCCAGAGAGAAAAAGATTGTCCTTCCCTCTGCTCACCAGATGCTGAGTGTGGTCCCACTCCTCTCTCCAGCACAAAGAGGTGTGGTGGCCCAGACCACGGGAAGGAAGAGAAACACTCAGGTCTTTCTGCACCCTTCTCTCCCCATTAAACAACAAGGTAACAGCGCTTTCCACCAAAGAAATGCAAGGGTCTGATTCGGGCATATTTCCAAAGTTTTCTGTCTCTGCCAGCATAAAAAAGGAATATGGTTAGAGCAAGGTAAGTTATTTGTTGTATCACATGATGCCCATACTTTCAAAGTACAGATGTTCCCTCCATGCTCCAAGGGGTGATTTGGAAGACAGAAGACTCAAAAACTCCTACTCTATCCAACCACAAGCACCTGGGCTGCTGTGGAGGGAGGGTTGCCATGGAAAGATGAGGAAGGCAGCAGTGAGGCGGCTGGAGCATTCCCACCAATTATCATGAAGAATTTTGACTGCTCGGCTGTGTTTCCTGCAACAGCCTAGCAACCACCTCTGAAATGTTTCTTACATGTCTGAGAAGCATTTAAGCAGGGTCACACACTGAGAAAGCTGGGTGAGCAGGGAGGGCTATGTCTCCAGACAAAGCCCTCTGGGCATGGACACCTCAATTCCTGCTCCAGGAAACTCCTGCATGAGGTACAGGCAGTTGGATCACATGGACACCAGAGCAGGATGAGGGAGGGGGTGACATGCAGGTGACAGAGTCAGAGCAGCACGAAGGAGAAGACCTGAAGAAGAAACCAGATGTCCCACCTTCATGGGGCAGAAAAGGGCAGCTTGTCATTGCTCAGTTCAGAGGTCCTGGGTGAAGAATCCACGTCAATGGCAATCTCTTCTACAAACAAGTGAACCTGGGTTCACTTGAGATGCACTGTTTCCACCAGGACTCCTGCTACTCTGCCCTAATAAAACAGAAGAAACAAGACCTGCAAGATACCTCGCACTGAAAGGTTGAGAGACCAAGAGGCCACAGCATCCTACCCTCTTCCAGTCCCTGAAGTAATGAAAAGGGCAGATATTCCACATGTGCCATTCTGGCCTCTTCCACAAAAAGGGCACTACAAACTGACAAAGAACAGCTTCTGACCATTCATTAAGCTCTTGGCATTAACTAATTTCTCTCCAACCAAGCCATAAAACCCAAAGCTGCATGCAAGGAGCATCCTAAAATATCCTTGTAAATCTCAGCCACCACATTCATTAATTACAACCCACTGATAGTTCAGGCCATTAGTTCTGGATGGTAACCTCATTTATTCCCACGTTAATGCTCGATGTCTGTGGTTATCTCATTACCACTCTATTACTTACCTACTTAATCCATCATTGCAACCCTGGCCAGACAGGAGGAGCGGAGCTTGCCCTGCATCTGTTGGGAGACAATGCATCAAGTGCAGAGCACCCAGGAATCACAAACAAAGCACTTCTAATCTGCAGCTGAGGTTATAACTATTAAGAGGAGGAAATGACACAGACGAGTGTTGTCAGGAACACAAACACATTCCAACATTGAAAAATTGTGGATACGGAGGACCAAGTTACCTATTAAATCAGAGCCAAAAGCTTTGGAAAGAATGGAAGCAATATTAGCAGTCATGCAGAAAAATGACATCAGCTCTAGCCCTCGTCCTCCTCGGACTCTCATTCCTCCAAACCCCAGGTTAGATTCAAACAGTTTCTGCCTGTTAAGCAGTTTGAAATGGCAAGTCAAAGTATGGGCCACTGCGAGCTGCTACCTGCTGAATACTCCAGAAAACACGCAGGCATCACTGCAGAGACCACAAGCCCTGAGTGTCAGTGAAAATACACGTCAAATGTGTACAGATAAAATAGTTCTAGGCATTTCCACATGTACTCAGCTGGAGTTCCTCTTGCGTGGTGAGCAGGCACTTCCAAAAATGTGCTTTATTGCATCTACTACACCCCTGCCTGTCCAAGACTTACTCCACCTGCTGATCCAGTCCCATGGGTCTGACAAGGGTGTTTCAGCCTGGAGAGAGTCAGCAGCCTTTCCCTGTCACATTCTCTCCTTCTTCCCCCAAACAGTCTTGCTGGAGACAGCATTTCAATCTTCCCCTGCTTCACCGAGAAAAAGGGAAGCTGTTTTTATGTTAATAGGCTGTGAAACCAAGATGTGAGCTGGGGAAAGGGTTCAGAGGGACATTTCCCTTGCAGCAACACAGCTTCTCTTCAGAGCAAGCAAAGCACTTCTGCTCTACCCCAATATGATGCCCATACAAAAGGGCAGGTGACTGGTTTTCACT
Organism: Callaeas wilsoni; assembly: GCA_013398955.1. Classification (NCBI taxonomy): domain Eukaryota; kingdom Metazoa; phylum Chordata; class Aves; order Passeriformes; family Callaeidae; genus Callaeas; species Callaeas wilsoni. Next base: position 56,436 of record VWPU01005464.1, read on the forward strand.
GCTTCCAAATGATACAATATAGGACTGGAATTCTCTAAAGTGGGAGAAGCTGGTGTCACAAAAGCAAGGTAGAAAAAGAAGACACAGCTCCAAGATGATGTCAGTAGTAAAATATCAATGATTTCCTCTGTGATCAGGAACCCCCCCACCTAGCGTGCCTGTGCTGGCAAAAGCAGGCTCTAAATGGTGCTGTGCCAGAACAACTGACAGGGCAAGTCTGCAAGATGCCACAATCAGATGTAATTAAAACACCTTTGCTGCCCTGCTTTCCATTCTCTCAGCAACAAAATCCATTACAGAATGCAGTTAGAAAATGATTTAAAATGTCCCTGAAGCCAAGTAGTTGACACCAGTGTAGACAGATGGATTTTGATACACCCTTGATTAAACAGCTTTCTGCAAAAGGCAAAGAGGGCAGGAGGAGAGCTGGGTGATGAGCTGGAGGACCATCCTAGAAACAGGGGCTATTCCCCAGGGAAAACAAGCGCTGCTGCAGGAGAGAGATGCCCCATCAACCAGCCAGAGGCTAAAACAGCCTCATCCCCCTGGGAATCGGGCTGCAACCCTCTGCTCCAGTACCAGGCTCCCGTCCCTGTGCTTCCTGCTCAAAGTCAGGCTGGCAATACCACACGCATCACTTCTTCTAGTCTCTGATGAAAGGATGCAGGGAAAACAAACAACAGAAAGCCTCACACAGTGCTCAGCCCCTAGCAGGGCCAGCAATACTTCCATTTCCCACGGAGTTACACATCGCAGTGGGATTCTCCAGGATGCAGTAGGGCAATGTCTCCAAGAACAGTTTTCCCCACAGGCATCCATGACATCTCTCTTCCTCATTCTCTCACACGCAGATGCTCTTGCATGATAAGGATTGAACTCCTTTGGCAGAGAGGGGCAAAGATAAAGTCTTCTCTCTGGTCATCTATTTATATCAAGCTGGTAGGAACTTGTTATCTTTAAGGTCTCTGGCATACAGAGCTCCAATCAGCCATCGGGGCAGAAAGTTATTAGGAGTGGGGAAAAAGGAGCCAAAACCACATTAACCCTCTTTTCTCAGGGAAAAAAGGCAAGCAGGAAGGGTGTTACAACTGAGCGTGGGCAGCTGCCCTGTCCAGCTCTTAGAGAGAAGAAATCCAGGTGGGACAGAGGGTTAAGCACAGCTCAGAGAACAAGCTGAAGAGCCAGAGCTGAGGTGAAACACCTCTTGAGCGAGCACAGAGGCTCTGCAGGCCAGGGTGCTGCAGGCATAGGTGTGGGTTGTGGAGCTACACCAACTACTGACCACTGCTTACCAACCCCGTGTCACTCTGGCCCACTCTGGGGGCCGAGTGCTCTGAAGCTGCTGTGGCCTGGCAGCAAAGGTTTCCAGGCGTGTCCCATTAAAAAGGGGGCTTTCCCATCAAATATTCCTCAGGCTTTGTGTACAAAGATGTTTGGCCAAAGACTCCAGATCAGGAAGGAATTATAAATCAGAAAGTATAAGATACTCAGTATCACCAGCTCCTGAAGTAATAAAGGCCCTGTTCATGCATAACATTAATCTCTCATCACTAATGTACATCAGATGGTTCAAATTTCCCCTGCTCCCTCTCATGGCCTGAAAGAAACTGAAGCAAGCAGCAAGAACCCTCTTATTAAATAATAAGTGTCTACCTTATTATTTCTCTGGAACTTGTCTGTGAGTGCCCTGTGCAAACCTGACACTTGGGAACCCTCAGCTGCTTCATTTTATAGGCAGTTTGAGACTGAGGTGGCTTTTGGTCCCAGCCCTGCTCAATGCAGTGCTAGTTCATAAGCACAGTATCACTGATGCTCAGACCTGCAAACAGCTGAGGGGCTGCCAGGCTCCCTTCTGAGTCATCAGAAATTCAGCCTCAAGTTAACCAAGGCACGACCCAGGCACCACTGCGGCTCCACCTTCCCTGCAGCCACTTAGTCTGGGTGAGGATAATCCTGTTTCCAGCAAGAAAGCAAGTGTTTGAAAAACATGTTCACCAGTGCATTGCAATTACCAACGTTTTTAAACACTGTTTCACACCCCGTGAGAATACAGTCACACCTCAGACAGGGCTGCCTCTTCACAGGGTATCACAGGCACTGGCAGACCCTGTTTTTGCACCTGAGAAAGGTTGAGGGGAAGAACCTTTATGCTAAGGATGCCTTAAGCAAAGTCTCACATCTTTTAAAGCAGGGCGAGAAGGTCACATTTATTGCTTAGCAACTTTTCTCTCCCAAAAGTCATGGCCCAAAACTTACCGTAGCTATGTGGGCACCTGCACACAGAGCTGAAGGAGGGGCCGGTCCTTGCCTTGGTCTCTGACAGTCCATTCAGGGGCTGACAGTTGAGCATTTTATTCCCCCTGCAAACAAAGCACATCAGTTGAGCACCGCCACGGAAGTAGCAGGACCAAATTCCCAGCAAAAGCCTTGGCAGTGTTCCTCCTGCTCTGTGGCTGTGAGCGAGACGGAGTAACGGAGCACGACACATGGAGGAACAGAAGCTGAACAACGCACGTGTTTCTGCAAGGAAAATGAACAATATTAGAGGGGAGGGGGGAGGGGAAGGCACTTGCTAACAAATATTTATTAAAGCACAATCTTATCCTCATCTGACCCTAATTTCGATTAAAGAAAACGGGACAGACTGGCATCACTGCTGGGGCATTCAGGCGATGTCACTGACCATCCATGTATATAATTGCTCAGGAGGTCCCACAGCCACCCCCTCGCCTTCCCTCCAGCAATCTGAGATGTGTCACTTTATGTCACACCCCCCCGTGGCAGGGGGGTTGGAACTAGATGATCTTTAAGGTTCCTTCCAACCCAAACCACTCGAGGATTCTATGACTATTTTAAGGCCACTCAGCCCCACTCTCCAGGCTCCCAGAGTCCTCTGACACAGCCAAAGCATCTTCCAGTCTCAGACCAGCCAGCCCTCCATGCATCCTGCTCACTGTGGCCTGGCAAAAAGACCTGCAAGTCCTGCAACTCCCACAGATCTCCTTCCACCCACACGTCTTCTACAGAGATCACCATGGGATGGGCTTCCCACCCCAGCAAGCCAGCATGCTCCATAAAGAAGAGGGAAAAATCTGCTGACCTCAGTGGGATTTGGGGGTGCTACAGCACTTCACAGGAGCACAGGGAATCATGGTTTGGGTTGGAAGGGACCTTAAAGATCATTTAGTTTCAAGCCCATGCCATGGGCAGGGACACTTCCCATTAGACCGGGGTTTAGAGACCATAAGCATAATAAATCTTGAGAAATCTAGACACGTGCCAAATGGTTGGGCAGACTCCTGAAATGGCTCAGCAAGCAATGAGCTTGGTGCAGTGTCCCCATCAGTCACCAGCTATCAAGCCTAATCCCATGGCATAATAACATTCCTTGAATATGCTTTACATTTGAAAAATAATGAAGAACCAGAGTGAAAAAATGCTGTGATGGAAGGGAAGAGTTGAAATTCAACCCCTGTAAGAAGCCCTAAAGACAAAAGCACATTTCACATTCTGAAATCTGTAAGAGAGTTGATTTTCTGTTCCTCAGCTTCAATCACCTCTTTGCTAGTGAGATTTGGCACTAGCCCAGGTCTCCTGAGGAAGCAGAGGCAAGGATTTTCCGAAGGATTTGTCACCCACGTCTCCTCCCGCAATGCTTCCTTGGGGGTTTTTTAATGAGCAAGGTCCTCCTTTGAAAAAAAATCTGCCTTTAAAAGATGAGGCCATGCCCATGAGAAACCTCAGGGCAATATTTCTACCTCAACCTCAGCTCCCAGCCCCTTGCTTGCCTGCAAGCTCTGCTGCCCTCCACCTGCTTAAGGAGGATGTTTTCATTATTGTTCAATTTGCAGTGAGTTTAGCTTAACGTCCTTCATTGGATTATTTTTATATTTAATGTCCTCTCCTCCTCTTCTTTTTATACACTGGTAATCCAAGTCCCTTGGCAAGGCTGAGTAATCTTGATCAGATTTTAATCAAAGTAAGCCAGATCCTCAGCTGCCAGTATTGATGCATCTGCCTTTAAATATTTGAACGGTGCCGATTTACCCCAGTGAGGCACAGGCCCCATCCGTTCAGGAAATTTAAATTCCTTCCTAGGCATCAAGCTAAAACAACAAGACAGAACAAGCAACCTGCTGTGAAGGGGTTTTAGTTTCTAAAACCAATACCCAGGATTTCAGAACTAAATGAAAATCTGAGATAATCCCTCCCCAAATCCAGCCTGGGAAAAGCACTCCGGACAGATAAGTATCAAGTAACTTCTTAAAACACACTTTTTCCTTTTGTAAAAGCTTTCATCAAGTCAGAGCCAAAGGGAAATTACCCACAAGGCCTCATTCCTTGACATGACCCAGAGAATTCATGTTTTGCACTCTTAGGAAATGCGAATTTTACCCAGGCAGGCTTCTCCAGTTTGGGCCTTCTTCTGCTTTGTTCAGCAATGACCCCTGCACCACTGCCAAACCCCAAGCATCCAAAATCAGCATATTAGTCGGAAAATAATGAGATTTCTGGAATACAAAACATTGGCTCTATTCTCCTCACCTTTAAAGATGATATCTGCCAGCTTCCCTCCACAGATTAGAAAGCAAAAAAAAAAAAGCACTTAGATGAAAAAGAGTCTCATCTAATCGCCTGACTCCAGGAGATGAGTTTGAGGTAGAGACAGAGGCTGTCCCACAGAACTTGTCACTATTCGGACTGCAAACAGTGCCCACGTACACCAGAAATAGATGATTGCCTCAAATACACTCCTAAAGGCAAGGCAAGCCAGTTATCCTGATTTCCTTACCCAGCTGGGCACAAACTCCTGAGAAACAAGAGGGATTTCGCAGGTTCTCTGGTCATTTCCACTGAGACAGGTGTTACACAAGCATCACCTGAGGAGTTACACCAGAGCCTCACAATACATCTGCATTTCCACCCCTACTGCTAGAGTGCTCTAAGGTCTTCAGGGTGTGTCAGATTCATGCTCTGTTGTAGGCCCAGTCCTGAACAGGAGGAGAACAACTCGAGGATCTCAGTCCCTCCATCCCTCAGGAGGTTGAGGGCTCCTACTCACCTTTTCCAGCTGTTGGCTGGACCCGCCCTTCCTTCCACCTCCAGCCAGGCTGGCTGGGATCAAATCCTACCTTGCTCAAGACTCTTACTTGCCATCCTGCTTCACAACTAATGCCTCAGCTTTGGTCTCCACACCCCAAAGTCAAGAAGGAGGAACAAGACCAATGAGGAGCAGCTGAGGGAGCTGGGGCTGTTTAACTTGGAGAAAAAGAGCCCCAGGGAGGATCTTCTCACTGTCCACAGTTCCCGGACAGGAGGCTGTAGCCAGGTAGGGGCCAAGCTCTGCCCCCAGGGAATAAGGATGGGACAACAGGAAGTGGCCTTAAGCTGTGCCAAGGTAGGTTTAGATTGGCTAATAGGAAAAATTTCTTCACTGAAAGTATGTTCAAGCACTGGAACAGGCAAACCAGGAAAAGTGGTGGAATCACCATCCCTAGAAGTGGTCAAAAAACCTGTGGATGTGGCACTTGGGGACATAGTTTAGTCCACGAGACACTTGGGGGCTTTGTACTGCTGGGTTAACAGTTGGACTTGATGATCTAAGAGGTCACTTCCAACATAAAAAATTCTACTAGTTTACAATCACCCTCGTGCAAGAGCCCAGCTCCTGAACCGCACTTGGATCTATACCATGTCCTCCATGCAAGTCCAGTAAAACCAGTGACCATTCAACTGAGCAAATACTACAGGATTAGGTGCTGCCCTGTGAGGGACAAAGCCATAGAACAGTGCCCTCAAGGTATTATTACTCATTAAGGGGACCAAAAATGAGCCAGGCCTTAAAAAACCATGAAGTCTGCTGACAGTTGTAAGGGGAAATTACAAAAGAGCAGAGCTAGGGATGAGGAAAAAGCAAGGACTTTGTTTCTTTCCCCATGGCTCCTCCACAGTTCTGTGAGAAGAGTGCTCCAGCGGACACAACCGCACCAATTTCACCATTCACAGGCACATTAAACCGGCCTGTGAAGAGTCCCATGAAGGAACGCACATGGAGGAGGATCTGCAGGGGGGTTAACGAGCTCCAGCTCCTGCAAGCAGCAGGCATCTTTTGTCCTTTCACATTAGCTCACCCGAGCATCCCTGATCCGAGACACAGGTTCCTATGGCAGATGGCCTTATTAGTGTCCGTGTGTGGTGACAAGGAGACCACAACAGGTGGCCCAGACAGCAACCAAAGCACTTCACCCCACTTGCTCCGAAACAGGTTCAAGATCATGCCAAGGGCAACCAGGATCAGAGCACAGAAAAGATGTCATGTGCAAGTAGTCCAAGTTACCCTCGCGTGCCTTCCGCACTGTTAAAGGCTCAGCTGGAACATGTTGTCCAGTTTGGGATGCTGATCTTCCAGACGGTGTGAACAATTGGAGACAGTCCAAGAGAGACAGACAACAGTGACTGGAAATCTATAGGAGACAGTTGGCAAGGAGGGGTGGAAAGCATTTGTGATGCTCAGTCTAGAGAGGATGGAGACATGGTTCCAATCTTCAGACAAACAGAAAGTAAAGGGGAAAAAAAAATAAAAAAACATCCACCTTTCCCCATCTATGGAAAGGACGAGAAGTCCTGAGCTTAATTTAAAACAAGGAACCTTTCAGTCAAATATTAAGAAAAATTTTCCAAGTGCACCGACAGCAAAAGCACTAGACAGTTGTCAGAACTCCATTGCTTTCCTCCAACATCCACTGTTAAATTAAACCCTTTGGGCTACACTGCAGAAGACCCCATAACTCAGCCACAAGGCAGTCGAGAGAGTTACGAGCTCATTCTGCACTGTGACGTGGGGAATGGATAGTCCAACGCCAGTGAAAAAGAAATTAATTTCCAGCCCATCATAAAAAACACCAAAAAAACAAAAAGCCACACAGCAGCTGCTGCTTAGAGGGACCTTTAAAAACCCTTCCAGTGTGAAAAGGCCAGCAAGAGAGGGAGCGGGTGCATGCTTCCAGGGCTGGCAGGAGATGGTGAATGGAGAGGAAAAATCCACAGCAAAGCTGGGCCTGTTAGGGATGGTGGGAAACAGAAGAGAAGAGCAGAGCACCAGTGCCTACCTGCTCTCTGTAAGGTGGCTCACCCACTGCACACTGCCCCGCTGCGCCATTCGCAAGAGGGGCCCTGGGCCCTCACAGGACCTTCCAGAGCTTGGCAAGCCCTCTCCTCCAGCACACACAAGCCTCACTCCGAGCTGGTGGGTCCATCCTTAATGTGTCTCCAGGTCAGGCCATTTCCATGCTGGAGCTCAGGACTGAGCCCCCAGGCTGGCTCCAGCATTTGATGGGTGCCAGCGTAAGGCAGGAGCACATGGTTGGGTGCTCTTAGCAGGCAGAAGGGCAAGAGGTTTGGGATGTCCTTGTTTGTGTCCATGTCCAACCAAATAAAGCATACATTTATAGGTAAAATGCATACATTTGTACATATCCAACCAAATAAATCTCAAGTACATAAGCTTTTCAAGCCTGAGGCCAAAAGCTGGGTACCCTCAAATTCTTCTGAACTTGGAACATGGAAAGGATTTGCACCACCCTCCTTGGATTGGGGTCCTAGTTGCCTGATGACCTCTTGTGTGCATCAAAAATAGTCATTTTGCTGTCTGCCTCATCTTGGGTCTGCCATATTCCAGATACACTGGCTGAAGCCAATTCCTGCATCATATCTTCAAATTCATCCAAGTCAAAACTTCTTGTGCTCTGTGGCCCAAATCGCCTTGAAAATTCAGCTCTTTGTGTATTTTTGGTTGGATCTAGAATCCAGTAAGCTGAGAGATGCTTGGAGAAACCAAAGTCTGGATAATTGCTTTAGTACTCATCAGAAAACACAACATGATGCAGATCTGTGATAAAGCATGGGTCTCATGGAGAGTCCCCTAGTGATGCAAATATGTTTTGCAGGTTTCACTCCAGCTCGAGCCATTCCAGAATGACAGACCTGAATTTCAAACTCATAAAAATTCCTCCTGAGTTTCTCCTCCCACAATGACTTGTGCTTGCGTGAGGCTTGGCTCAGACCATCACACTCACTGTATTTGCAAGACTAAATGCAGTCAAACTCAGCTGACATGAGAAGAAAGTTCTGGACCTGTTCCACCACTCCTTTCCTTGTATGCAGCACAGAGACACTCGGAGACATGTTTGCAGTGAACTATTATCCTCTGCACTCTGCTTCCTGCTTTGTTTATAGAGACTTTGGGGAGATTTGTGGGCCTGGTGATGAATTATAGGGAGGAAGACAAACATATTTTACTGTTCTGGGCAAGGAGTGCTGGAATCCTGCGGACATCTGGAGGAATTATTTGCAGAAAATTAACACTGTTTGTCATTTGCATGATGAACTTCTGGATCTCAAATGAATGATGGGAAGAAACCGGTGGGAGATGCTCATTATCCCTGATGGAGTGAAGCCCCTTGACATGATGCTAAGGTTGCCATGATCTATGGCCCTGCTGACTGACAACTCCGAGAGCTCTGGAATTGAACACACAATATAACTGGGGGCGTAAGCAATCTGCCACATTAAATGCCGAGGCGTTAATAATTGTTGCTTTGCCTCTGATTGCCGGAGTTTGGGATGCGCTTGTTCTGGCTGTCTCACAGGGCACGCACCTTAACTCCTTACTGACTAATTCCAGAGGACACGAAACGCAAACACACCTGCAGGTATCCAGGCAGACTCACAGATTAAAACTTCCAGGCTTTCTTGTTTCTCTCTTGATGTGCCTTTGAGGACTGTGCTCTCAGCAGCTCCCTGACAGATTCCCCACCTCTGCCTCGGCAGCAGTTACAAATCCCAGGTGGGGGCAGATGATGTGCCATCACCAGCCCTGCACTCGAATTCACAGCATGGCATAGAAGTCCTTAAACTTTTCCCAATACTCCAGTGCAGCACACCTCATTCTTCTGTATGTTAATGTTTGCTGCTTGGGAGCTAGCTTCATTTTCCCTGCAGCTCTAACATGCCAGGGAGGAGCTCTTGGAGAGCTGGGAGCACTGCTTGCTAGCAGGGTGGCAGGGACCCAGAAGAACAGAGCCTGAGAAATGTCATCTCACCTAGGACATGGCTCTTGGTCTCTCAGCAGCTCAGCTTCTCCCTTTGAAAACCTGAAATACTCTATTCTATGATCTGTTTCGGAGTTGCTGCTTGTAAGATTTCTGAGCGTTTCCCAAAGTAGGGGGTGAGCTCCCCTCTGCTTTCCAAGGAGAGAAAGTTGGGGTGCAGAAGGGATGAGAGGTCTCTCCAGAGGAGCAGAGCGGATTCATCAGCTGTGGCAGCATTATTAAAGGACAGGCAAGGAAAGCAGAGGGCACCTGGGCTCAGATTAAATTCACTGTCTCAAGTGCTTACAAAAGCTCCTCTAAATTCATTTCCCAGTGCTTTCACCCCTGTCTCTAAGCAGAGAGAGCAGCACGCCCTTTCCTCACAGGGTGCTGGGAAGATGAATTCACAAACATTTCTGAGGCAAGAAAGCAGAAGTATGTCTAATTGATGGAAGACATAACGAAAACCCCAAATGTTTTGGGCACCAGGACCACCCCACAATTGCCACACAATGAGGACAGCGAGGGAAGTCCTCTGCTGCTGACTGCAGCCTCCCTGGGAGCACAAGGGGGCAGGGATCTGAGGAGGGACAGCTACACTGACAGTATTCTCTGTGCAAAGGTGCTGCCAAAATACGCTGACACCTTTTCTTTCATCAAACGAAGCGCCGCGCTGATTAACACAGGCAGAGAAATCCAGCCCCTTCCTTTCTGGAACACCTCGAGGCCACGATGTGATGAGCAAGTGGATGGGGCCATGCAGTTTGACTTCACCTGAGAGACAGAGAGCAAGCCACGGATTTGGGGTAGGTGTGGGAGAGCCAGCACAGTACCCACCAGTGCTCTGGGAACAACTGCAGCTCAGGATATGGCTCTGCTCCAAGCTCTGTCCCTCCTTACTGGGACTGGAGCTGAGACAGGGAAGAAAAATGAGCATCTGGAAGTCCATATGAATAAGCTAATGCCGCAGGGCTGTCAGTCATGTGCTAATACCCCTAGCTAAAGAAACATATTGATCCTGATTGCCTGGAATTGCACTTGAAAAGGGCTGGGTGACATTTCCAAGGAGACACGAGCTACTTTCAAGTCAATTAGCGGCATTGGAGGATTCATGCTGAGGGGACACACTCACCTCCGAGGAATGCCAGGAGAGAATGAGAATTGAATTAAGCCTTTTCATACACAGAGAAACAAATCCTTTAATGGCCTGTAACAGCTGACAGGACACCCAGGGTCGCCAAAAGCATGCTGGCAGCAGCTAGGTGAAGAAGTTTCCCCATGATGAAGCTGAGGACTGCAGAGCAGCTGAATCATTGGGATAGGCCCAGGAGGGCACGCAGAGCTCCGCAGGGTAATCCTCTAAACAAGGGAACAGAAGGAAGGAAGATTTGAGTTCCACGTCAACAATGCATGTGAAGCTCTTCATTCCTCTCCAGGTACCTGATCTCCCTTGGGGCTCAACAGGAATGTCACAGTCAGCACATCTTGCATACCACTGAGCAGCATGACCCTCATGGAACAGGCACTTAAATGAGGTCTTCTCCCTGCTGCCTTCCCAAAAATATTCCTTCCTCCTATGGATCCCAAAGCCTCCCTCAGAACCTAGGACCCCAGGCAGGTTTGAAACCACCACAGCAAATCCAAAGGCAGAGAAATTAGTGTAACTCTGTAATCCCTCTGTTTTTTCTATTTGCGGGTGCTCTGACCCATATTTAGTTTCCATGGTTCCTTTTATGTTCCTATAAACATGAGGCTTGTACCTGAATTCAAGGCTTTCCGGACAGCTTTACAGAGATGATTTCCTGCTCTCTCACAGCAACTGCAGTCGTTCTGTCTCACAAGCCAGGGAGCAGAACCCTTCGATCCCTGTGCAGGAGGGAGTGAAAGCCTTCTAATTCACCTGCAGAGTGAAAGTGACCCCACCAGCTACAGACTGGCTGAGGCCTCAGAACTAAATAGGTCCATGGAGCATTTGAATCTTCCTGAGTATGGCACAGGAAAATGAAAACGGACAGAGAAGCCATCCCACACGTTTTCTCCAGCCTCTGTTCCACAACCTCTCGGACACTGTGGCTTTCCCTGTGATAGCATCTCTCAGCCATGAGCCCAAAGCCATCTTCAACGTACCAGTGACATTCAGAGGCCCCAGAAACACCACCATGTTCTTTTGAGTGTTGCCAAAGCCCAGAGAAAGCTGCCCGTTGTCCCCATCTTCCAAAGCCAATTAGCTTAGCTAAGCCTAAAAGCCCAGTCATGTCCTCAGGCCCTTCCTCATCCACACACCTTCACCAGGAATGCTGCACTAAGAGCTCTAATGGGGCTAATCCTTCTATGCTGCAGCAGCACAAGTTTAATCGTGACTCTTTTTACCCATCCTCACCATGATGCAGGTTTTCGTAGTCCAGTACAAACCAAGACCCTATTCGGTGCTCCCTTGGCTTTCCCCTCTCCCCTCTGCTACGCTCCTAAACTGAATGATAGAGACAGACAGCTCCAGTCCCAAAGGAGTTCAAATGGAAGTTGCTCTTCTCAACTCAGCTGAAGTGAAGAGCCTGTGTTTATAAACCTGCAGGCTTCAGGCAGAATAAATGAATCTCCTAATAGCCCCTGCAGACAGGAGGAGACTTGGGAAATGGATCCTCCCATGGGTTTGCCATGGAGCATCCCTCGAGTTTTTAATCAAGCATTTTCTCATCTGAGTTTCTTATATGGCCAGTGATTTTCCAGAGAGAAAATGAAATCACAATTCTGACACATCTGAAGAGTCCTGCAGAGCCAGAGCCCCAGTTCTTTCAGTGACACCTCAGACCACAAACATCTATCCAAAGCACAGCCAAAAAGCTTAAGAAACCCATTTTTTCACTAGAACAACAGAGTGCAGGGTGTCAGGCTCATTTTGCAAGGACTGCTAGGAGCCTGGATCTCAATTAAAGCTACCAGGGCTCAAAATAGCCTTTTGCAGTATTTGCAGCCTGTAACATAAAGCATGGGTCATATTACTGAAAGCACCTGAGAAACACAAACGGCTGAGGCTCAGCTTCAAAGTGACCCTTGCTTCAACACCCACTTCTTTTCTTCCGTGGATGGAATATGGTTAAAAGCAACACATAACTACCATTTAATACTGAAGAAGTCGGTCAGACCACACTGATGCTTACAGGTAGAGAGCTGATGCACATGAGTGACTTTTCCAAAGCTATACAGTAAATCCAAAACACAACTGAGACTTAACCTCAGGTCTTCAAAACCCCTCCTTTCCCCCCCAAACCATTGCACTTTGCTTTCTGCTTGCTAATAAAAGCCAGCTGAAGGGATATGGTATGGCTGCAGGGACACACTCAGCAACCAGTGCTCTAGTGAGGAGTACAACTGAGAGAGAGAATCCATTCCCTCTGTGAGATGGGAAGAAAGTGGAGAGGCACAGCAGGGTTCTCCTGACAAGATGGGAAGGAAAGCAAGGGGGGGGGAGGTTTGTCTTTACTATGAAGAGATGTCTGCATTTCCCTTAACAGCAAGGCTCAGCCCTAGCCAGAGAACAGCAGGAGAGGCTGAAAAACGGGGTCTTTTCAAAGCACCATTTCTCTATAAATATCAAGCATGAGCTGCTGCCTGTGAAAGCAGCCCGTTACATTTCTGGGGTGCTCTCACCCAGCCACAGAGGAAGCCAAACTGATTAAATGACCCTTTGTGGCTTTCAAACAAAGCAACATCATCTCCCCAGCCACCAGCAGCCCAGAAGACCCCACTAACGGACTAAAACATATAAGAAAGTCAAATTTGGTTGTCCCAGCATCTGTGCAGACAAAGGGGATGGTTCTTGCTTCCAGGACTGAAGGACCACAGTCTCATCTGTACGGAGATGCCACCCATATGTGCTGGCCTATTTAAGTATGTTTTAATAAAAGGAGAAGTAGCTCCCTCTACTGCAGAGCACCACATGAAGGAAGGGCTGACCCAACCACCCTCAGACCCAGAAAGGAGTCTGCCACGATGCCGGTAGGGCCACGGATGCCACAGGATGGGAACGGGGACAGATAGAGGTACCAGAGAAAGATGTGCTTAACAGGCATGGTGATGGGCTGCTGGGTTAAAGGGTAGGTAGAAGGGGGAACGACCAGGTGTCTAAGGAAGCTGGGGGGGATGGGAAAAGGGGAAGACTTCCATCAAGTCTTAAAGCTGTTTGTTCTGGCCCTAGCTGCCATTATGAATTTCTTCTGACCTCGGCAAAGATGATGCAAAATCCAACCCAGTATGAAGCTGGAGAAGGACTCATGTAATTTTTTTTCACAGCCAGCTCCAATTCTCATCAAATCCCTGTTCACCCCAGCAATCCCTATCGCAGAAGTCTCAGCGAATCCAATGACCCCAGGAGTCCACATCCCTGCACTGGGAAAGCACTTTAAATACACACACACAGCCTGGGGGAAGATCTTCCCTCTACCTTCTCATATCCAGACCTGAGGGCTCAGCTGTGTCTTCTTACATAGATATTTTTATGGAGGCAGAAGAATTAAGCTTTATTAAAATAAGGGCTGTGATTCTCTCTGTCACATGCACCCACGACACGGGAGTTCAACGTGACATGTATCACCAGGAGGGCTACCAGCAAAATTGCAAGAACTAGTAACCAGAAGACCTGGGTTCAGGCCAGAGGCAAAGAAAAGACACAACATGATGAGGGACTGAATATCTGGTATTGCTCTCACGTGTGTGCTCAGGTCAGGTGTGGAGCACAGACAGCGAGGCAAGGCAGCAATGAAACAATGCTGATCATGTTTCCCTTGCCCTGTGCCATTCATACGCTAAGGCTGTTAGAGCTGCAGCCACGTGCTCCTCACACAGCCACAGACAGAGAGGATTTAATTCCCTCTAAAGCTAAATCTCTAATCCAAAAACCTATGGATAAAAACAGGGTTGGGAAAGGAAGCCATGACCAGATTTCGCCACCCAAAAAAGTCTGCACAAACGCCTGGGTGCCAATAGGACAGAGATAACGATATTGAAGTGAATAAAATCAATTGTTCTGTAAGAGCTTTCTAGGACCATTAGTTAATTAAGTTGCCAACAGATAAAGGTCTATATAAAGAGCTCTGATCACCTTCAGCACCCAAGATTAAAGAGGACTGGTGTCCATCCCCTGCCTACCTGCAAACTCCCAACTGTTCATTCTCTGGCTGCTCTCTTTCACAGAGCAGCAAGAGTTAAAAAACAAATCCACACTTCTTCTGCAAAAGCAAAGGCACTGCCAAGCACAGGAACACCAGGGAGAAGGCAAGCACGCGGCTTGCAAGCTGCCCAGCTCTATTATTTCTTGAAACAAAGACATCTCTTAGTGCAAACGTTTTTCAAGAGGTGCAAGAGATGCAATAACTGTCATGAGTCCCTTTCAGACACATCCACCCTCCTTTCGGGACCATCACTTGGGAGATAATGAGCAACTTACTGCTTTGCCCATCCCAGCTGTCCCTGACCCCACTGCTCATGGCCCTCCATCATGGCGAGGGAAACACGATCAGCATTGTTTCACTGCTGCCTAATTCCACCTCCACACCCACGCTGGAACTAGATGATCTCTAAGGTTCCTTCCAACCCAAACTATTCTAGGATTCTATGATGCCCAGCCCATGAAAAGCCACATCCCAGCTTTCCCCTTAAATGTTGAATTGGCCTCTTTCTCCCCCAAGGAATGGTGAACCTACCCAATCCTCGCTGTGCTCCAGTGGCCTCAGCAGAGTTAAAATCAGGCAGGGTCTTTCGAGAAAGTGCTCCCCTCCATAAGGTGAACTGAAAAGGAAAAAGAGATTTGGAAGCCCAAGAACAGATGGGAGCAAAGAGGGACTGTTCTCTAAAGACCTTCAATAATAGGGTATTCTTACGAAAACCACAGAGCATCATGAAGCTTGGCAAACAGGAAAGTCAGACTCCAATTACCTTTTTGACCACCCCTGAAGATGCTTCAGGACTAAGCATTGCTATCCTCAAACCCTGCCTTTCCAGAAGTAAAGCTTCCTGGTGTACCTTTACCCTGCTGGTGACCCACAGAGTCCCTGTCACCACATTCCTACCCTCACATTTAAATCTCACTGAGAAGCCGGAGTCAGAATTTACGTGGTTTACACATATCTGCTGAGATGGGGAGTATCATTTTTTCCTGGCTCCCCACGTGAATTACAGCCCCCTCTGGGCAGTGCAGAATTGCTTTTGAAGAGGAGCTAGAAACACTTCGGCACTTTCTGAACAGATAAAAGGGGAACTGTCGAACCCAGTAGTTCTGGGGAAGAGAGAGATTTCTGCTTCTCGACGGCTGTTTACAGCACTCGTGCAGCCTGGCTGCGGCAGCATTAACCACCGTGGTGCTCCGGCAAAGTCACCAGCACCACCCCACGCTCCTCTTTGCCAGAGGAGCAGAACATTACACAAACAGCATCTGGTTAACATTCAAATCCCAGGAAATTCAAATACCCCTTGCTGCCAGCCAGGTTTTCTGAGGCTCTGATTCCCAACGTGCTCGAGTCAGAGCTGGACTCCGTTTTTCCAGCTAGTTGGACGGCAGCTGCTGCAAAGGCTGGAAAGACAAGCTCTGGGGGAAGACATGGGCACATCACAGCACTTTTCTGAAACAGAGCAGCGGGACAAGCTCCCAGTACATCACAACAGCATGACATGGATGCAGGGCAGTGCATGGCAATATGACCCCAGGCAGGGCTGGTGGCACCCCAAAGCCAGCAATGAAACCTTAAGACAGAGCACAGCATTTTACCCTTTGTTTATCCCAATCTCCCAAGGCCTTCCAGCTACACACAGCTCAGGAACAGCTTTCATTATTTTGTTTAAACCCTCTCCAAACCCATTTAATCTTTAGCATCCACAGTATCCCATAGCAATGAGTTCCACAGTTTGCCTACACGGCACGGCAAGCAATTTCTCCTCTTGAAGCACCCCCAAAGTAATTTCACTGCAGATGCAGAAAGAGATGAAAAAGCAGGGGGCAGTCTGGAGGAGAAGAAATTAAACCGTCACAGCTTTAGGAAGAGCTGGCAAGGAAAGGTTAAACGAACTAGGTTCATTCAGCCTAGAAAAAAACAGAAGAAGACTGAGGCACAGAGGCATAACAATCTTCCAGTAGCTTGCAGGTTATTAAGACAGCAGTCGATTGTTCTCTGTGTTCAGTGGCAGAAGAAGAAATAATTTAACTTGGAGCAAAGAAAGCTTCAGTTTAGACATTTAAAAAAAAAAAAAAAAGATTAAAAACTTTCTCCCTAGAACAGATACAGGGAAGTTGCAGAATTTTTCACTGGAGACGTCTACGGAAAGGTTAAACAAACACCTGTGTGGAGGGGAAAGGTGTAATTGATCTTGCATCAATGCCAACACATGGAGTAGATAGATTATCTGCAGAGGCTCGTTCCAGCCCTCTGTGATACCAACAACAAACTTTTTAACTGCTTTCTTCATGCATTTTTAATTGCATTTTAATTTTTGTCCTCATATAGCTTGAGACAAACAAAGCCATGGCTATTATATCAGAAATTACACGCTTTCCATTCCTTCAATGTAATAAAAAGGTGTAAAAGTTATAACAGATATATATTGAGCTATACAGTCACACCAATAAATATGTATGGGTGTCGCGTCCCCTTTTGCTTTGCCAAAAATAGTACCAAATTATGCCAACCAATGAAAAAGCACGTTTCATTAGGAAATGAACTTTAAAATACAAGATTAAAACGTGGTTTTTAAATCAAGATTTCCTGCTTGTTGATTTAAATCATGATTAAAATGGGTGATTTAAATCAACCACTCTGAAGAAAACAGGCCGCCTCCTCAAGTCTTTAGGGTGGAGAAGACAGCGGTGCCCCAAAGACCAGTCAGGTAATTCCAGTTTCTACTGTTCTGCTCTTTCTCCAGCTCAGCATTCCTACCATACCCACCTTCTCTAACGAAAAAGCAATTTCCATCCCCAAGCCTTACACCCCAAGCCC
This sequence comes from Callaeas wilsoni, assembly GCA_013398955.1. Classification (NCBI taxonomy): domain Eukaryota; kingdom Metazoa; phylum Chordata; class Aves; order Passeriformes; family Callaeidae; genus Callaeas; species Callaeas wilsoni. The sequence goes on from VWPU01005464.1 coordinate 73,507, forward strand.
CTTCCACTACCCTTCTCTAGACCTTGAGTCTGCACAGTTCTCATGCCCAAAGATCATCATCAAGAAATTTCAAGCTGACACAGAATCAGTCTCAAACAAACTTCTCTGCGACAATTATAATCAGATCCTCCCTGGATGCAAATAGTGTTTCTGAGCGTGGGCTCCAATCACAGCTTGTGAATAATTATGACAGGATTTTAAAACCTGCCCTCAAGAACAAGAGGAATGTGGAATCAACATGCCTGCTTGAGGGGATGGAGGTACACACAGAAGGTGGGAACTTCCTGCCAGCAAGACATGGAGAAGAGAGTCCCAAAGGCCTCATTACAAATGGATTTTGGGTATTTCATCCCAGAGCTGGTCTGGAACACCCAGGGTGCTACAAAAGGTGGTGGCTCCACATTTCTGCAGAACACTCTGGTCCAGAGATGGCCAGGTCTTGTCTCCGAAGTTATGGCATAAGCTTCATGCAGAAGAAGCTTTCACAGAGCTCTGAAGAGAGCTCCAGAGATCCTTTGGGTTTCAGATTACTCAGCCAAGACCACTGCCAGAGGTGCAAGACACTGGTGTTTCAGCATGCACTCATCTGTCAGAACTAGGCTGAACACCAGTTCATTTCCCTGGACCCAGATGGGACTGAGAAAGAAAGCAGAATCCTTGGACAGGATACTTCCCAACTTTCTCTTTCCTCCAAATCAAAGATCTTCCCATGGGTCTGAAGATTCCCCAAATGAATCCCAGCATTTTTATTTATTTGCTTATTTATTTAACAGATCTGAGGCAACGAGAAACAATAAATCAGCAAAAAAGCTGAACTTCAGTTGTTGCAAAGCCAGAAATAACTCTCCAGTCAACACAGGCAGAGATCCAGGCTACCTGACCAACCTCCACAGGCCACATGGAATGCTCCAGTGCCAGAATCTGCCTTTCCTTAGAGAAGAAGTGGAGAGAAGTACTCTGAGCAGAAAAATGAAAAGTTTCCAGCAACAGTGCATGAAATGGAGGCAACTCAGTCAGGCTAGGATGACATCTCTGGGAATCACAGAGATCTTAACCAACCAGTCCACCCAGGAAGGAAATGCCTCATGGGCATTTTAATGGTCTTGGTGCTGGCAATTTCAGTGGAACAGGAATAGGAGTGGCAAAATGCATCTGCAAGGATGGAAGTGGAAAGGAGAGACCAGGAGAAATCAAAAGAAATAACGAGAACTCCAAGAGGGATTGGTCATCCCACAATCAACTTGAAATTTTCTCAGCACCTACTGAGATTTCATCAGAAACAAAACAATTCCACCAAATGATGTTTCAGCACAAATTCACCAAACTAAAAATACAGGATTTCATCACCAGTATGAAAAATTGTAATTTTCCTTGGTTTGGCTTTTAAAAATCAAAAATAAAGATTTTTAATGTTGTTTTTTTTTTTTTTTTTTCTTATTATTCCTGACATTAAATGAAGCAGAAAGAATGGCACTCAGGCAGGATTCACCTGTCTTTCTCTTCCCACCTCTTCTAACTTGTGAAGACTTCCTTCTTCTTTAAACAAAGAGTCTGTGAAGGAAAAGCTAACTCATGTTAAAAGCTGCGTCTGCAAAAAAGTGAAGGAAACTTTGAATCAAGAACAGAATAGGAATGAAAGACAACAAAAACACTACTAAAAATAAGTTTTAATCTCTCTATTAAGAAAAGTCCTGTTCAGTAAAATTGAACGCTTGGCATTTTTTTCTGTGAATTGATTGTTGCATTGTTTTGTTTGGGCTTTTTAACCAATTTAATACATTCCATCTGCATCAAGTTGGGCAGCACAAAAGGGCACTGGGCAAGTCAGACTTGAGATTTTCAGCTTTGGCTCAAAAGGCAAAATCTGTTGTTGATTGCTTGGGTAGAACAGCAGAGAGCGGCCAGAGTGAGCTTTAAAAACAAATACAACACCTTCCACAGCCCGAGAGGCATCTCTTTCCATCTGCCATCTCAAGCAATTCTCCTTGCAGCATGAGAAGCAGTCCAAGACCTGAACATATTTTGCAGATCCTCCCGTGGTTTTGCAAACTCACCCCATGACAAGGGCAAGAGCCACCGTCTCATCTGCCTCTCCTTCTCCCAGCAAGCACACTGACTGCCTGGCCCTGGATTCTGTCATTAGAGACAGCAGTCGTTAAGAATTCATGCCCACTGCCAACACTGCATTTTTTGGAGAGGTCCTGCACTCAGGCAGAACTAATGAGCAGGCAAAGAAAGGGAAGAGCAGTTAAAGCAGAAAACACGCACACAAATACAGCCAAAATGAGAATGCAGACTTATCTGTAGGTATTCTCCCCTCCAAGGTACTTCGGCAGCATCGCATAACGAAATGTTTACCCGGGGGAAGGGATGATTGTCATACCTGTGATACGGATGGGGAGGCTGAGGGAGGAAGGATCTAACGGTACCCAGGCACACTGGAGGGCTGTGTTGGAACTGGGGCCGGGTTTGAAAGCACCGATCCTGACACATTCATTCAGCCGAGGAGATCACAAGGTGCAGGCAGTGCCTTCAGATGGCTCCGAAGGCTGCAAATTCTCAGCTGTAAAAATAGGCCAGATAATACCTGTCTGAAGGGGATTTACCCTGCTGTACGTTCAAAATACTTTGCAGTCATTGGACAAAGGATTTTATCAAAATACAGCCAGAGGCTGGATGAGATATCTACCTCCTCCTCTTCCAGCTACTGCAAAAAAAAAAAAAAAAAAAAAAAAAATCCTGCTGGTTTCTGGGAACAGAAGGCAGCACTTCTTACTGAATTTCTGTGTGGAACAGCCAGCTGTGGAGCATGTGCTTACCACTAATAACAACTTTAACCGCAATGGAAGAGCAGAGGACTTAATCACATATAGAAATAGGACACGCAGAGATGGGATTCACAGAGGGACAGGCTCTCTTTGCACCCACAGAGCAGTCTGCATAAGGAAGGATGCTCTTCAATGTACACATCTCCATGTACAGCTTTGCTGAATTGTTGCTGCCAGAGAATCGTAACTAAAGCATTTCTCACTTCCATCTGTTTCTGTTGTAAGCCATAATGTTACAGCAGCATTTATTCCTTCTTCCCTTTCTCTTCCCCTGCCTGCTTTTTCCCCAAGCATCCAATTTTTTAGGCCTATAACCCTGAAAATGATGAAAGTCTCCCATTGATTTCAATTGGCTTTTGTTTAAGGGCTTGATAGCAGAGAGAAAAATTGAATGATCATTCATTGAATGAGACAGATTTGGCCCAGTTCCCCAGCTGGTGTAAATCAGCACGAGCACTCAGAACTCGGAGGCTCCCTGCCCTGTGCTGATGACTTAGTCCACTTCTGTGCACACCAGGAATTTTAATGATGCTGCCCTGCCCTGCCAGCACACGGACCCAGCGTGCAGCTTTTAACGCTGCTCAACAGCTCCAGCTCAGGACCGTGCACGATCCATCTCGCTCACCTTCAGGACAACCCATGCCACGGGCTGGAAGACAGCTCTGAAGCTGCCAGGGCATTCCCTTGGGGCACAAGCCTTTTCACTGCCACCAGGTATCCCAGTCCACTGGATCATCGCCCCCAGCAAAAGGTAGAGCATCCTGTTAATCCCAGCATTCAAACCAGGATGCACCTAATGTGTTACATCCATACTCTGGACTGTGGCAGTGGAAGGGTGGCACCTATCTATGAATTTACTTTGCCTCCCTTCCTCTCCTTGCTCAGCAGAGGGAATTAGCCCACCTGGGATTAGAGCAGGCAGCCTGTGCTGGCAGCAAGGTAAAAGGCACAGGGAGGCTTTGCAGCAGCACGTGCCTGAGGCAAGACAAGAGGCATACCAAGCACAACTCTAAAGCCATGCTGCTGCTGGAAATCCCCTGGAATTACCTTCCCCTCATGATGCGGATATTCTTTCTCTCCATAGCTCACCTGTAGGCCTGTCCAACCTGAGCAAGGTGCTCCCAAGAGGGGCAGGAGAAGATATGGTGCACTACAGCACTGCCAATCAGGGCTAGCAGCAAGTTTAGGGTCTGAATAGGAGTGAGGAGGCAGGATACAGGGTCAAAGGCAGTCAAACCTCTGCCAAAATGTGTTTTTCCATGAGTTTTCACTTACTTAATTAGAGACATACTACAAGAGACAGTCCGGAGCAGCAAGAACCATTTGTCTACAAACCTCTAGCATTGATCAGCTGGATCTTTCTTTCCCTACAGAGGAGATTGCTACAGTAGTCCAGGAAAGGAAGGGGAAAGGCAAAGTAGAGAAATGAACAAGCTAACAAGAGCAAAAGCTCTGGCTGGCAAGTCTCTTGCTCACCTTGATTAGTCGAGCAGGATACAGACATAAAATTACAATTGCTTCCTCAGTTCCCCCCTGCCCCCCTCTTTGTGTGGGGAAGATGTTAAAAACGTCAGGCTTGATTTACCCTGACACACTGACTGACTCACGGCAGATATAAATCCTCCCCACCAAACCAACCTCCTCTACCTGCCACCAGGCTGCAGATGGCAGGGGGAGGAGGGGGGAAACACCGTCTCCCCCTCTTGCTGTGCACATCAAGCCAAATAACCTCTTCTTTCACCCACCTCCAAAAAGCAGACAGGCAGCTTTTGTTCAGGTGGCTGACGCTGCTGCACGAGTGTGTTTTAAACAAGGCCACGCGATCTCTCCTTTGCTTTGTGCCTGTCTGTGCTCATTTTTGTTGATGCAAGAATCTGGGGATGTGCCGGAGCACACATGTTCAGCTCAATCTGACCACTGCCAACTGAATTACAGCTCAATTTCACCGGGGTGATTAGCTCCAAAAGGAGAAGGGAGACGGCAGGGGGAAAAGTAAACGCCAACCTATCCTTGTGCAAACTTCCAAAGGAACAGCTAAAGTGTGTTTTGGATAGAAAAGCAAGAGAAAGCTCTAGGCAGGAGGGAAGGAAAAGGGGTGGATAAAAGGAGAGAGGGAAAGATCTAATGGAAGCGGATGCGGTGCAGTCTGGGATACAGTTCTGGCACGTCTCCAGAGGCCAAAGCAGTTCCTATAGGATGGAGGTTTTCTTTTAAAAACACTAATGGGCTGATTTGCAGAGCTGCCTGGCTCCCAGGTCTCCCACAGAAACTACTCCTCAAACATCATTAACATGTGTGCAGTGCTGAGAAAGCCTTCCAAATATGACCCCACAGCCTGACTGCGGCAGCCGACTCGAACAGTGCCCAAACGAGGGATGAAAAGGATCAGTGTCCCCCTGCCCAGGCACCACACACCACCCTCACAGGCCGGGGTTTGCTGTGGCACTGTCATGGCTCAGGGCTGGCATGAGATCCACACACCTGCCTCTTACCTCTCAAGGCCACTGCCTCAGCCCCACGGGCTTGTGGTGTCCTCCACGCCCCCCAGGCCAGATGGTGCTGGTGGGAACCATGATGTAGCCCAGTATCATTGCCCTTCCTTCACCACCTGCCCTGTGCTTCCTCATCCAGCACACCACATCTCACATGGTAGGAGAAGACTGGGGACATCCATTCCTGAGGAAAGGAAGAGCTGTCAGTCAAACCACATCCTCCAGCACCCAGCCTCTGAGACCCTGTGTCAAGACAAGAGGCCACTGCAGGCATAAGAACAGGCCACAGCCTTCCCAAGGGGAAGAGGGGGAAAGCAAATGAGGATATCTATGACCCTGTTCTTGCTGCAAACCCTTTGATTACATTCAGCATGCCCAGGGATCTGCCTTCCATGATGATCTAGTCCTGCTTCATTCACATCTATTCATTCTCGTGTTTTGGACTCCACGGCAGCAAGTGATGATGGAATATATATGTAATTATGCACGTCAGGAGAATGGACTTACCTCCATTTTCTTTAAACCTTCTGCTTAATGAGTTCACTGGGTAACCCACATCACAAGATACTGCAAACCATCCTACTCCTCTCTAGACTGTACTTGTCTTGATCATCCCCCTCTCCCAGTTGCCTCTCTACTCAAACAACACATCTCAATCTGATTAATGTCTCCTGGCATGGAGGCTCTCCTGTACTTTAAATCACAGACTCTATCTTTTTGTGGTTTCATGCACTTTTCCCCCCAAAAGGTAGAAACAATTCCAGAAGTGGCAGTTTTAAAGACAGAACTTCCCTCACCCTCCTGGTAATACATCTGATTCCTGGGATTGACCACCACTGAATGTGGGCGAGACATCCAAGCCCCACACCAACACTGGCAAAGTGTTCCTTCCCACTATTCCAGATACTGAGAGACAACAAAATTGTTCATATTGTACTTTTCAGAAGGTTGCTGGAAGGGTACTTTGTCAAATTACTGGAGGGACCAACAAGACACATTCCAGAGCTTGGGGCTACTTGTATTTACTAGCAGAAACACTACTGAGTTTATATCTTATCTACAAAAACAAAGCCAGAAACCTCTCCATCCCAAGAGGGAGAAAACACCGTTTTCACAGTACAATACAACACAACAGCTCTCAGTGACATTGGCATGCTGAGCTTCCTTTTGCAACCTCCTGGTTAAGAAAAGTTCCAAAAAACGTGTGTTGTGCAATAAACAAAAGCAGCACAGCTGGAACTCCTGTGATACAGAATCCCATTTCTCTGTAGTTATTTATAAACTCTTCTTTCCAATAGTTGAGAGCTTTACAAACTAGAGCAGATCAATACACCTGAAAAGGTAGAGGCTGATCAGAGGGAATTAGATGACATTGGTGTATGCATCTTTAGAAACAGGAAGAGAAGAACTGATCAAAATATGTAGGTCAGAAAGGCCTTTTTTTCCTTTTTTTTTTTTCCCCAATCAGATATTTTCTTCATTTCCAAATAAAATTTTCTAAGTGCTGGTCTTCAAAATAATTGTATTTCCTTTTCCCATACCCAAGCCGAAGTAATTTCTGGTTGGAAAATTTCCCATCGGAAAATGCCAGAAACCAAATTCATCGTGGTTTTGGGAAGGGTGGCAGGGAGAAATCTGATTTGGGTCTTATTTTCCACTAATTTTTCACTCAAATCCAGTCACTGCCTTTTTTTAAGCTGTTCAGAAAAAGAAAAGCAAAAGCATTCTTTTCCCAGCAGAAGCACTGCAGCTTTTGGACAGATGTGGTTATTCTTCATGTGCGAAAAACTTACGGGCTCCCGGCTGTTGAGACAGGCCGGCGATCACCCCCAGCCACGGGAATGTGAACACAGCGCCGGGGTTCCTCTTCCGAGAGGCCAGAAACCACGTCCAACTCTCCGAGTTGCCTCGGAGCCACTTCCCCAGGCTGTCTGCAATCCAAATCAAATCACATCTGACTTCAGGCCAAGTTCAGGAAACTCGATTATCTTTCTCCCCCTACGCGATGGGAGATGGCAGGTTGAGGGGAAAGAGGAGGAAGGAGTGAAAAATTAACACAAGCTCTTAAGATGTTATGAAACTGCAATAGGCATCTGTAGCCTGGCCCCCGGTCCTCCAGCCCATACATTATTTAACAGAAAAGAAAGCATAAATGAGCCAGAACAATAGCTAGAGGGTGGGAGAGGAATGTATATATATATATATATATATGTACAACCTTAAACCATGCCCATTAGTTTTGTTTCTTATTTAGGATACTGCATTAATCATGCTAATATTTTACAGCCGGGCTGTACACTTTAGCCATTACTTTAATCAAAGCCATCAGCGTACCCAAGAACACACTACCAGGTGGGAATAGCTGCTACCGCTCGCTGTTAATTACTTTGCATTTTACAGCAATCAGCAGCAGGGGCTGAGATCATAATAAATTCATGACTTATGGGTCCATAAAATCATTACCGTAGGAAAATATGTTTTATCAGGCATTCGTCGGGCTGCTGCTCAGAGAGAGATTTCTTGAAGGAAATGACACCCATGAAATTAAACCGATCCTTGCAGTCAGCAGAAATGCTAATGTGGGCACAAACAGAGCCGAGGCTCGTGCGGCGCGCAGGGAGGAGAAGATGGAGAAGGATTTCGCCAGCCAGGAAGGAGGGGAGGCACTGGGGGAAGCCTGCTCACCCCAGGATAGGCGGGACAGAGGGAGGACAGGGCACTGGAAGGAAAGGGAAGAACCAAGAGGAGGATGCAGGGCTGCTAAGGAGTCTCAGCATCATCACTGCCACAGCCTGAGCCTGCAGGAACATTGCTCCATGGGGCATCTCAGCACAGGGACACGGAGGGAAAACTTACTCACACCCTTCTAACAGGAGAATCATAATATCATAGCCTATCCTGAGTTGGAAGCGACCCACAAGGATCATGTCCAGCTCCCGGCCCTACACAGAATCCCAACATGAGCCTGAGAGCGTTGTCCTAACACTTCTTGAACCCTGGCAGAGAAGGATCCTGCTAGATAAAGACACACCAATGAGCTGATGTGCAGCAGCTTCATCAGCCCAGGCTATATTCCCTCTCCAATGGCAGTTTTCCAGAAGGGAACACAATCTATTCATGACTAATCACAAAATCTCTTTGCCTAAATAATGACTCCAGGGGCTTTGCACACAGGGAATGGCAGCTTGGCCCGAACTCCCTATCCCCAAAAAGGGTCAACCAAAGGCAGGAGCTTTAATTCAATGCCATAAAAATCCACACAGGTTACATGGGATGTGATCAGTGCAGGACCAGCTCCACATGGAGCACAGCAACGCCCATTGCAGTAACATCGAGGGCGGCAGCATAATCAAGCAGTGCCAAATTGACATAAAGAAGCAATAAAGAAGCCTCAGGATTCGAGAAGCATGAAAGGAGCCTAAATGAACTTGCTGTATATTTTCTAAGTCTTTTTTGCACTTGCATAAAATCCCATGGCACTTGCAGAGTCATTAGCCCTGCCAGTTCCTAAAAAACAAACAATAAGTTCACTTCAGATTTCTTTTTCTTTATTTTTTTTTTTCAATCTAAGATCAACTGAGTTTTCTTTGGCAAGAAGCCACTGGCTCTTTAGAATTCTCATGTTTCTTGGTCTGTGAAAATGAAAAAGTGAAATGCCAACTAGAAAATACCCCCAAAGTGTTAAATTGGCTAAGCCCTTGTTTTTTGCTGTTTGTTTCAGTCTGAAAATACTAAGGAAGCTCAGTCATAGCTGGTTTGTTTGGTTTATTCGCCTCTTCCAATTACACTGTGCAAACAGGGAACGTTATTTAGTGTTATTTAAGCATGAAATTATAACAGATCATTTTAAATATCAAGGCCCTAAAAATAAATCTTTCTATCAAGGCACAGCAGGTCTGGATCCACTAGCTTGTTAACATCCACCAGGGTGGGCAGAAGGTGGGAGTGGGAAAACCCCGGTGGAGAGCTCCATGTGTAAGAGATTTGTTCCTTTCCTTTCTGGGATCATGAAAGCCTGGGCAGTTTGGCTCCAGGACTGCACTGCTGGGGCCAGCATCTGAAGGAACACTGAAGCAGAACCAACAGTGTGGCCAGAGCAAACCTGATACCCCCCAGAACATCCTGCACAGTGCCCTGGGCTCTCCCACTCCTACAGAGCCCAGAGGAGCAACGCCAGCTGAGAGTGACCTGAGATGTCCAGGGAAGATCCCTCTGGGCCTCATCTCCATGAGACGTGGTCTGCAAGGGGGGTTTTGTTATTCCTTCACCCCGGGTGGTTTTCCTACAAGAAAAGCCTGCCTGCAGCACCACACACAGCTCTGTGTGGTACCTGCCTGCCCACTCCATGGAGAATGGGCCCCCACACCCTTATGGCTAAATCAGGATCTTTGGCCAGAACACATCACAGTTCCCTCTCCAGACACGGCACTTGGATTTCTTTCCCCTAAAATCTAGGGAGACATGGGAAAATACAGAGTGCACAGAACACCCAGCCCGTGCCGGCCAAAAGGAGAACACGTGGACCTACACCATGGGAGATGCTCCCAGATCTAGTTGAAGCTTACCAGAGATTTCCACACTATAGTCCAACAAGCCAATACTACAGAGAAATAACAGCCCCAGAGCTACATTAGCCTGACACCAATGTTCATCCAGATTCCAGCTACCTTGGGCTAAACCAAAACGTCCTTGGTGTCCTACCCGGGGCCTCAGAGCAAGCCCCAGGGCTCAGGCTGCAGAAATGCTTATGCCAAAACCTCCTGTGCAGCCCCATCAGCCAATAAAGACAACCCCAACCACACTTCTCAGCCCCATAGGGTGAGCTCCCCTCCTTCCAGACCAGTTCTGGAGGAGAGGTGATGTGCCAACAAAAACTCTTTGTGTAGAACAAGCTGTGGGTAAGAGCAGGTTGTGGCAGAGCTCTGCTGTCCCCAGACATGCTGCTTTTCTTTGCAAGCTGTCTTTACCTTAAGAAACCCCAATCACTCTAATCCCTGGGAGTAAACTGCTCCACGCACAACCCAGACAGCTGCTCACTGCTTGGCATCGCCAGCCTGGCTTCAGCCCTGGCTGAACGAGCAAGGAAGAACCAAGATCTGCGGCCAGGTGCTCCATCAGCCCCCCAGGAGCTCCTAACCAACAAGGGCAAGCAAGCCACAGCCTCTCTGGGTGATCAACTGGCTTTTTTTGAGCTTGCCTCTCTCCTCTATCCCTTTCCTACCTCTCCAAGGAGCAGGAATGATCCAAACCACACTTCAACGTCTCTCCAGGATTCAGAAGGACAACAAAACACAGTGAGCCATAAGGAAAACGTTTGCCTGGAAAATACCACACTCCAGCCAAACATACCTTCATCCTTCAGGAATTAGGCCAAATTACTAGAGCTAGACCCTCCCATGTGGCCCAGCGCTGGACCATCACCTTTTTGCTTCCCTATAGTGGGTTCCAGGTTGGCTGTTCCTGTTGGGGCTGTAAGTAACTTCATCTGACAGGTACTACAGCCTAGAGATTTCCCCTTTAAGGTCCTACCCAGCTATAAATATCCTTTTCTTCTTCAGGGAAAGAGCGTCTGACCCAAAGTGTATGAAGCTTCCTGACAGGCTGGGAAAAGAGAAGAGGTTTAAATGTCAGCTAAAACAATCTTCATTTTCTTTTCTAAATTTGCAAAGCTCCCCGAGTCACTGGAGTGAGGAATTTGCCTGTTTGAAGTTCAGCCTGAAAATCCTTTTGCAAAATATTTGCTGAAACACAATAATGTTGGAAATGGAGGGGATTAAAACAGCTTCAGTCCTTGCCCCATCCCCCTGAAGCCCCTCTTTAAGAGGGTTTCTGTAAAGGCAGACTTAGGTCCCCATGTCTTGAAGGCACAATACAAAGGAGAGAGGGAAGGAAATAAAAACGTAAAGCTCCTAACATCACTATTATTGAAATGCCTCATTTGACATTTTGACTGTTTCAATTAGCTAACAAGGAACGCTCCACTTAATCCACCCTCAGATACTGAAAGAAACCAAGTCTTTCCCTTCCCCCATCCCAGATCCGGCCTGGCAGCTACTTCCCAGCCTCCGGAGAAATCCCAGCCTGGGTGACGGCTCCCACCCTGGGGCAGCCAACAAGGCAGAGCATACCCAGCCCAATGCTGGCTGACATTAGGGAGCATCCTTCCCTCAAACCCAAGGCACAGCACCAGAAAGTCCAGGGAGAAAGGAAAAGGGCACCCAAAAAAACCACTGCCAGTGCCTTTCCTTACCATCTTGAGGAACACGAGAGCAATGTGGTACTGTCAGACCAACAGAGGGGCCTCTCTCCCTCATTAGGATTAACCAACAAGGAGCCCTGGCTGGTTTGAACTGCACCGAGCTGAAAAATTATCCTCAATGATTCAGTACCCGCAAGAGAGGATGAAACACTGTGAAAACATTTCCCACCTCCTGCACACGGTTCTGGGCTAATTCGATTGGGTTCGTTTTATTTCTCCGGGATTTATCCGCCGCTGTGATTTTACGCCAAGGAAGCTGAAGTGCCGGGAGCTCTCCTGTCAGCACGTGTAACGGCCAGAGCCTTCCTCCACAGAGCGTTTTACGACCTTTAAACACACACACACACACTCCCCATCCCACGGGTGAGCTCCTGCCTGGGAGGGGGACTCGTGGCCATTACAGGGGAGATGCTCCACACTCCATAAAGTCAGGGCGGTCGCCTTCGGCTGGGGGAGCTCTTGGGAAGATTGATTATCCTACCAGGAGCACTTTCTTTGCTTTGGGCAGAAAAACAATTCACCAGCTCTTCCATGGCTGGACTTTCACAGACAACTCTGCAGGCACCACCAAGAGGATTTTCTCCCACGTTTGGAGGTGGAGGAGTGGGCAAAGAATGACGTACACAAAGCCACACAGGTGTTTGATGTCCACAGGACACCACCTCATCCGAAACACTGGGATCCTGAAGGCAGTAGACCCTTACAGTCCCTTACAGGCAATGCTGTCCACCTTTCTTCATATTTGAAGAGATGAAGAGACTGAAAAAAGCCACAGTGCTGGGTTAATGGTTGGACTTGATGATTTTGGAAATCTTTTCTGGCCTTAATTATTTAAGTGGATTTTGGTGTGGAGAACCACCTCTGACACCACCCGGTCTAACTACATGGACTTTCAGGTCCAAACTGGAACACCTGGGATCTGGCAGGGAGGAGTAGGAGCTGCCTGACAGACTGCAGAGCAAGGTAGAGGCAATGCATCTAAAGCCAGCAAAGCCCTTTTTTTTTTGTGTAAGGCCCAGGTTCCTCCCTTGCTACCCATAAAGAAAGTCTGGCACAAGTGATGGGACAAATCCTGCCCATTTTATGCCAACCATGACCTCAACCTGTTTGTTCTGTCCCAACTAACGGCAATACTCTCCATGGGAGAAGAGCAAAATTAGGGCCATTTGGAATAGCCTGTTCCACTGCTACTTTAATAACTCCCCTATCTGTGGCAAACTTATGTTAAAAAGGGATGCAATTTCCTCTAGCCATGAAAATAAACATCAAAACAATACAAGTGTTTCCAGGATCACCTCAGTAGAACCTGTCTTCCTTTTGCACGGAAACCAGCTGGATTTGAGAGCTGTGTCAGATGCCGCCAGCTCCTCAACACCAAGTTAACTTCCATCACATGGCTCTCCTCAGCAAAAGACTTCTGCTGTAGTGCAGGAAAACACATGCGTGTCAGGCAGCACTTAAGTGAGTGTGAGACTGTGTGCCAGGAGAACAAAGAGCTTACCCAGGTGCACGAAGGCTTTGTGGGAAACTGACCCTAATCCTCTCCTGAAATACCTTGGCTATCTTCGAGCTCCTAGCCCCAACAAAAGGCACACATGCCATCGTAAATAAGACTTGTAAGAAACCCCACATCCAGCCTCTGAGCAGTGCTGGAGTTATGTGAAATAATCACTCCTGCTCAGCTTCACTTTAAACCAGTCCCAGTACTTCCCTGCTCTGTGACTGCTGGAAGGGATCACCATCTTTCTGCTTGTTGCCAGTCTCCCAAGCTCATGGACAGCTGTCCTTGTGCCAACATCTGCTTACTCTAAATAATTCTTCTCCCAGAGTGCATCACCTTTTAGCCTTGATTTTGTGAAGCCAAACTCGGGGTGTGATAGGACTTGTGTGATTCTGAATTTCTCTGCAGGCTTCTTTGTAACTGCTCCCATTTGACCTCATTGGTCTTCAGAAAGACTGGCCACAGTATCCCCATTATTCCTGATGTGGTCTCACCAGTCTAGCTGACAGCAGGGCTAACATTTCCCCCAGCAACATCTTACTGGGCTTCCAACAACACCTGTCACTCCAGCCTTGACTGTGTCTTGTCATCCTGGTGAATCATAGAATATTCTGAGTTAGAAGGGACCCACAAGAATCATCAAGTTCAGCTCCCGGTCCTGCACAGGACACCCCCAACAATCTCACCATGGCTGCCAGACTTCAAGGAGCACGTCCAAATGCTTCTTGAAGTCTGGCAGCTATGGGGCTGTGACCACTTCCCTGGGGAGCCTGTTCCAGTGTCCAACTATCCTCTGGGTGAAGCACATCCAGCCTAAACCTCCCCAACACAGATTCATGCCATTCCCTCAGGTCCTATCACTGCCTCACCCAAGCTTTGCTCCTCTGCTTTCCCAACACAGAAAAACAGCACAGAGGGCTGGAAAGGTCCTTAATTCCTGGGAAAGGCAGCTGAAGTCTCACAAACTCAGCCCAGTGCTCAGGAGCTCCCTTACCCACAAATAGAGCTGTACCTTCATGGAAAAAAAAGCATCACTGGGCCTGCAGAAGAGACCTGGCAACAACTTCTCCATCCCAATCTCCCAGACAATCCATAGGCACCAGGTGCCTGCTGCATCCCAAGCAGAGGCGCCTCTATTAATCACAGCCCGCTGCAGTTAAAGTTATTTAATTCGGAGGTGAGAGAAGCTGCTCAGCTGTTTATGTCCAAGGGTTAAATTTGCCCCAGCCACACACTAAACACATTTTTTACAATCTGGCAGTGATCCTTGCCTATTAAGCATCTCTGGCTTCAGAGAAGAGGTATTGATTTATTTCACTTTTATGGCTGGAGGTATTTATTCCTATTTGCTTTCTCACTTCTTCACCCCAGCTGGGACGGGGGAATGAGGAGGAGAAAAAAAAACATTACAAAGCTGGTGGAGCCAAGAGGTGATGACTCACAGTTTTCTGATGGAGGGCCTGAAGGCTGGGACAAGGGAGGTGGGGACCAGCTCTGGGGCTACGCCAGGCTTTGCCACAGCTTTTATTTTTGCAATGAAAAGAGGAAAATGTGTGGCTGGAAGAAAAAGAAATCACATCAAACTTCAGAGGGAAGGTTCCTATCGAAGTTGCGTCCCCATAGGGTGCTTTGTGAGTTAGAGCTTGATTGATTTGTACCAGCTAAGGACCTCAGCAAATCTCTCCTGTGGGAAGAATCTCAACGCTTTCCCATATCTTAAAGCCAATCTAGAAAGGAAGATAAAACCATACAGCTGCAAGAGAGAGCATGGACTAACATCCCTGATTTTAGCCCATTCCCCATACTGCCACAGACAACCATTTCCAGGCAAGGCTCCCAGGCAGGGCCTCAATTCCAGTGTCCGTGTTTCTGTCTCTTCCTGTTATAACTGATGCTGGAATGTGTCTGGCTTTGTTACAGAGGGCCAGTACAAACACAGATTGGCATTTGCACCCTTCCAGATGTTTCTTCACACGCAGGGAGGTGCCATGAGATGCCTGGGGATGTGATGAAAGCAACAGGACAGTTCAGACCCTCCATTGCAGCAGATGCTCTGGCTCATGGCAGGACTCCCATCTCACATGCCCAGCTTGTTCTGCCTCTTAGTTGGGAGTTTGCTTCTCAGAAATGCCAAAAAGTCACTCAGTATGAAAAAACCAATCATCTCCCTTTTCAGCAGCATCCAATGTCAATGTATCAGCCTTAAGCTCTGCCACAGAACCTTCTCACAACACAGGACCTGACATAAAGCATCCTGCTCTCCTGTGGCTGTCTGGACTATTTTGGGGCCACGGTTTAAAGGTGAACACAGCAGCGCTGGGTTAACAGTCAGACTCAATGATCTTAGAGGTCTTTTCCAGCCTTAACAATTCAATGATTTTGGTTGCAGGCATGTTTGAGGAGATGCTGCTTTTCACTTCCACATGCAGGTAATGCAGATTCAACACAAGCCAGTGGTCTGTAGGCACCATCTTAGGATTTCTGGAAGTGCAGTTCACGTCTCCGTTTCTGAAATCCCATAGCACAGGGTTCGGGGACAGAAAGCGAGCAAAGGCCTGACTAAAACAGGGAAAGTCGGGGGGAAGAAGGGGAAGTAAGTGCCAGGGGCTGTGGGGAAAAGGGCAGGAATACCTGGACAGGACAGATGGAGCAGGTCCTGCTGCAGCAGGGAGAGCTGAAAGGCATTTGAGGGAGGTGGAAGGTGCACTTTGGAAGTTCTGGAGTAAGAAGGGTTGGGGTTTGGAACTCCATACAGAGGAGTAGCAGCCGTGGAGCACAGAGCACTTCAAGTCAGGGCCTGAAAAAAAAACCCAAAAAACGACAGTAAAAGATTTCTGGACACAGTACAGAGCCACTGAAAGACCCTTCTTTGCACCTCACTGAACCTGCAAACCCCAGGGTGGTCTCCCATCAGTCCCAAAGGCTGCAAATCTCTCCTAGAAGCTTTGTGTATTCTCTGACAATTTAGCCCAGCCCTGAGAAAGCAGAATTTGAGCTCCCATCCTATCTGTTTGTCATCCCTCCTGCTTCAAAGAGAAGCCCGCATTTCCATTTGTCAAACACAACATGCAGATAGAGAAGGAATGAAAGGAAGAGGTGGGCCGGTGGCAGATAGCACCGAGCCACTGAATGCAGCCGGTTCGCGCTTCATTAGCATCCTCTCTCACCAAGCTGCCAGCACAGCCTTGCAGTCTGGCTACACACAGACAGACAGGCAGGGAAGGAGCACATTTTCCATTCGGAGCCCATCTCCCCCCTTCCCAAACCCGGCTAACCCCCGTGGAGGCTTCCTTGGGCTCAAAGGTGCACACTTCTGCTCCAGCGTCTCCCGCACTAGTTAAATATACCTTCAGGCAAACGTCAGGAGCGAGCCCAGTTTGAAACTTACTGTGTTGTCAAGATGACAAGTGCTCTGCCAGGCTGTTAGTCTCTGCTGCCCTTCCTGTGTCTGTTCCCCCTCCCCTTCCCCTCATTAGAAGTTCCCTTGATAAACCAAGGCTGGGTATTTTTTTTTTAATCATTTAAATGTTTTCTTAACTTCAAAACATCAACAGCTGCAGGACTGAAAGAAGAAGAACGATGTTTTTTACACCAGCACAGACATTCAGCCTACTACAACACGGCAGGATGGGTTCATGGACGGGGAAGAGCCCCAGTGTATTGTACTCATGTGGCCACAAGCAGCAGCCCAGCCTGGAAGTCTCAGCTCCCCACAGGCTGCTGCTGGCTCACCCCAGCCTGGCAATCCTGATGAGGGAGCTGGGAGCAAGTCAGCACATCCTGCAGCCTCATTTACCTCAGCTTTCTCCATTCTCATGTCCAGTACGATCTTCAAAGCCATCAATTTCTGTCCTCCACACAAGAACCTTCAGAACCCCAACCCGTGTTTATGTGAGGCTGGCATCAAGGATGGACCCAGAGTGTTGATGACACTCATTAAGCATAACAGCACAAAGCAAAAAGTCCTGAGGAAGGAGCCCGCAAGCCAGGCAGGAGCATAGACTGAAAGACACCTGGAAGCCCAAAACACAGGCTAGGGATGGAGTTCAGCAGCCCACAGCCCAGCCACTACTGATGCCAGCATAGGACTGCAGTAGCCCACAGGACAATTTGTCTCATTGTGCTCAACGCCTTTGCCTTCAGTAAATTCTGCCCTTCCCCATGTGGCAAACTCAGGGCAAGAGGGGCCAGACCCTCCCCCCCTTCCTCCAGCACAGAGAGAGGCACTGAGGGTTGACTGTTCTTGGTTCTCTGCAGGACAGACAGCAGGGGAGGATCATTAGTTTGGCCTTCTCCTTCCTGGCCTACTTCTCAGCCTCTGTGCCTCCATATACTTGGATTTCTGCTCTTAATTACTGGATCTTTTAATCTTATTGGTTAAGAGTTTGAGAAGCACAAACCAAGCTCCCCTGGAAAACAAGGTGAAGCACTGAACCTTCCTACAAGCCTTTTCTATTACATCCACCTGCCTGGGCTCCTCACAGCACTAAAATAACCCCTTTTCCCCGTTAGATGTACTGGAAAGCATCTTCACTAGCAGCCCAACTCCTGGAAGAGATTGCTGTAAGTCTTGGCCAAGCCACTGAATCAAAGCAGCTTGAGAGGGAAGATGAATTACGCATTCTCCTCTTGCCTTCTTTGACTCCAGTGACTCTCACAGCATCTCCAAGCAGCAGCAAGTCCTGCAGCTGGGGCTAAATGGTCATAGGAGTCTCCCTACCTCACCTAGGCTCTTCCTGCATGGTTCTCCAGGGTTGGCTCCCACTCCCTTCCACAAGCACACAGAGCATCTGGCACTGGCTCTCTAGCCTGAGCAGGGGCTTCTTGGTACCACTGACAAATAAATAACCACGATTAGCTCCTCTAAATGAGCATTCCCATCTTCTAATAAACATCGTAAGAAAGGAGAAATGAGCCTTAATTCACTTTTATTGTCACAACTGACATGTTGCAAGATCTTAATTGGACTGAAAAGAGTTTCCAGTAAGGAGATGCTGTTTAACTAACTCATTAGCAGCAGCCTGACAGAGAAGGATGCTCCAGTTTTAGGAAGGGGAAAAGAAAAAACACATGCCACTGATTCCCTACCTACCCATGCCCCCGCCAGCCTCAGGAAGGAACACAGTAAAGAGTGAGTCTTTACCTCAGGCACACAGCAGTGTGCAGCACACACCCATTCAAACATCTGCCCTGTGTTCCCTTCCACCAGTCAAGAATGACCCCAAAAAGGGACCTGTGGGCAGCGACCCTCAAACTGAAAATATTTGAGTCCTTCACAGCTCCCATTCCTATGCATGTACAGGATATTCAGAAGTTCCTGAGCATCAAGGGCCTCACCTCTTCTCCAGCATTGTTTCCGCCCTGGGCTTCTCACAAGGTCTTGGGAAGCAAGGCAAGGAGTGTAGTTCCTCATTTGTCTCCCAACAAGCAGAGAGATTGCTTTGCCTCACCTATAGCAGAAACATATTAACCCAGAGACTGATAAAACATCACCTCAACAAGGCAAACTTTCCAGCAAATTCTGAACCCCAGGGACAGGAATGGAAAATGCTGTGCAGGTGTCACAGCCAGCCCAGCATCAGCTGCACTCCAGCAGCCCTGACTCGGACAGACAGACAGCTCTGTGCCAGTTGTTCCACCCAGCAGATCTGGAGCAGTGCCTGGCTGGTTTACTCCAGCTCTCTCTGTCCCAATGCAGATAAATTTAGTTTTCTGCTCTCGCTGCCTGGGGAAGAGTAGGGAGGGGGAGCTGACATCTTTCAAATGAGACCTTAAAAATAAGCTGTCTGCATGTCTGGACGTGGAAGAATCCCAGGCAAAGCTTTGTCTGGATAAAAGAGCTCATTCCAGCACCCTAACCAGGCTGTACCCCAGCCAGAAACAGCTGCAAGTATGACTGGCATTTCTTGCTGTGCCCAGGGTGCTCTGGGGGTGCCACCACACTGTGTGCCACATGCACATGCAGTGACAGCCCCTGCTCTTCATTTCTTCAGCTCTTCACAGAGATCTGGAAGACGGGAGCCCAAGCAGGATCAGGAATAAAAGTCCAGATTGCCCCTTTTCCATAACTGTCACCCACTCCAGTCACTAGCCCAGCTTCCCTCCCAGAGACTCTTTCTTTCTCTGGGGCTGAAGGCTGCTCTGTAAAGGCAAGTAAGCATTTGATAAGGAAAATAACAGGATGAATAAAACCATGTGTTTGTACAAGAAAGCTTTTGCTCTGATCTTTAGTGCTGCAGTATGTTTTGACCTACTATTGCAAGACTCAGCTACATCTTCCCTCCTTCCAAATGTGACAGAAGGCAAAAAGGAAGCCGTGGCTGATGCCGCAGAGCCCTGTGCTGGGATTCCAGCTGACAAACAGCCTCGGCAGAGCTGCCCACACAGACACACAGATTAAACCCCACGCCCTCTGCTCTCCTGTCACCTGCAGGAGGAAGTGCACGGGCACATACACATACACACACATACGGGCCTGATTCTCCACTCAGACACTCAGTGAAACACCAGCAGCCTCCAACACAAGGAGAAACACACCCATGAGATGATACACTTCCTAATGCGGGCTGACATTTACCAGCTACCACAAGAATCCTATATTACCCAGAATAAAACTTACAGACAGAACCAGCCCACCTTGGAGAGGGCCAGTAGCAATAGACCTCACACCCACCTAACACTTTTGAGGAGCTGAGGTTTGCAAGTGACATCTGCTCTTGTGTGGCACTGAAGGGGAGGATCGATGACTCCAAGTGGCCTTTGTTGTACAGCCTCTCTAGGCTGTCTGGCTATGATACAACCCTGATGGCTTATCAGTTCTGTGTTGATACAGAGGGAAAAGGGGCTCTAAGTACCAATATCAGAGGCTTGCAGAGTGATGAAGACCTCAAAAAGCTCTAACAAACTCCTGGGATCTCACCCAGGACAGGATTAAAACTCCAAGGTTTGTTCCAGAGAGCTTTAGCACCAACGCCTCTTCAGCACAGGCAAGTTCTGAACCACACACAAACCGAGTGCATTTCTGCAGTGGACTCCAAACCCTCACTGGACATGCCTCATCTGATTTACTACTGCTGCCACAGAAGGTGGATTTATTCCCAAATTTAGCAGCTGCCAAATCAATGTGAGAGTGTCCACATGGGGATTTGCCACAAGCTTTTGTTAAGCCAGGGCAGGACTTGCACGCTGAACAACCCTTCCCTCGAAAGGAAGCAGTGGCCTCGCTCCATCACAGCGTGGGCTGCTCATTAGGTATCTCACTCTTGCCTAAATCCAGTGGTGATCCTCTTTGGAGCTGGTCCCTCACCTTTCAAAGATGACACAGTGACAAGAGACAAGGAGCTAACATGGAAAAGAGGAGTTCTAAACTTCAACCCCAGCTTGGCATGCAGGGCACATGGTGGCGGGTTTATTTTTTCAGCAAGCAAGTTTCCTTTCTTCCAATCAACTCTGAGGCAATAAGAAGTGGGTTTCAACGTGGCATAAATCTGCCAGCAGCATATCAAAGCTTCAGAATAGCAAGGGCACAGACAATTGTCCAGTGGAAAAGAAAAAAAAAGGTCAGAGCAGTAACTCTTGCAGTATTTGTTCCACAAACAGAGAAGGTTTACACAGCTTTTCTGGGCAATTATAGGGCAGGGAATAAATCTCAACAGAAACTCATCTTCTTCTCCCTCTTTTTGCAGTCGAATCTCTTTGCCTCCCGCCCCTAGCAATGTCCCCAAAATGCTTTGCAACAAGATGTCAGTTACACAACCCAAGGCTGAGCCCCAAGAGCTGGTGGAGAAGTGTATTAAATTTAATAGCATTGCTCCAGGTAATCTATGACCACTTATAATCAATTGTCCATGCCCGCTGCAGCATGACTGGAGCCATTTTCCCAGGCTGCAGGTGCAGGACTGGCAGAGAAAGCTCCTGCATAGGCTGGGAGCGAGCTGTCACACGGCCTTGAGAGGCTGAGACACAGCCAGGCAGCTCACCTCTGCTGCCACACTCCTGGAAAGCCAGGGTCCAAGGTCTCCTGGGAGATTGGAAAGCCCAGGCACGAGCACGCCAACCCCAAAGAGACTATCATCTGTGCTGGGGGAAAAACAAGGAGGAACCAGTCCCTCTCCTTTGGCATCAATTCAAGGAGGCAAGAAAAGGATCATTGTCCGTTTTATGCAGAGGGAAATGATGCACAGGGAGATAGGAATGATTTCTCCTCTGCTTGTGGCAGAGCTGGGAAACGATTGGCATCTCCTGCAGACCCTGAAATCCAGTACCCCTTCCACACTTTGCAGCACCAGCATCATTCCACTGCTCAGGAGCAGCTCCAGGCTCCTCCACAGTGCTGAGGGGGAGCACGAGCAGCCCTGGGCATGGGGCTAGGCTGGGAGAGCCAGGCCAGGCAGGCAGAAGGGAGCGGGAGGGGATGGAGTACAAGAGGAGAGCTTCAGGAGCAGGGCTTGCTCTTCCCACCCTTGCCATGCAGGAAGGAAACACTGTCACACCCATCTCAACACTCCCCTTAGTGGAAGTGGTAGGAATCAGCTGAAGAGAAGACTGCTCCAGATCCCAGGTCACCTGTTGTCACCACACCAACCAAGTTCAAGCAAAATCTGGGTCTAGGCTCTGTTTCTGGTCCACAGAGTAAACCCAGTTCTCCCAAGATGAGGGTACACTTAGATTCATAAAACCCCAAGGAGCTGCAATGAGTACAAACGGCCCAGACCTTGGCCGAATATGGTGCTTGCCTTCCACCCTGCTCAGCTCTCTGGAGACCTTGGCAAGGGGCTGAATTTTGTTGCCAGCTTCCAGGAAGGCTGTAAGAAGGAAGAGTTACAGGACCCCAGTCTACGTGTGCTGCATTTCACAGCGTCCAGGGGCAGGAACACATCCCTGGCTTTCTGAGTCTTCCTCTCGCCTTCCTGACCACAAATGGGTTGAGTCCATGAGAAAACGTGGTCAGAAGCCAAGTGAGATCAGCCCCAAGCTTGAAGCAAAGCTATCAAGTGCAGGCAGTGAAGGACAGCAGCCTTCAGGCTCCCTCCATCTTTCTCCCTTGACACTTATACGGACAAAGAAAGTACCTGTCGCGTTGGCATCCAGGAGAGAAGATAAACACAGGCACAGCCTCTGAGATGTGGTCTCCACTCCCTGGGAAAGGAGGAGGGTACTGAGCCCAGCATCCCCATCACTCAGGCACTGAGCAGAGCCAGGTGCACGGAGGAGGTGACAGCAAGTGACAGCTCCAAGTGTGCAGGAGCAATTACAGTCCTCTCTCCAGCAACATTTTCCTTCCCTAAGCTCCCAGCTATCCTCCAGCCAAAGACAAGGCCCTAGTTCCACACAGGCAGCCTCCACACACATTGAGAAGAGCACACCCTCTGTCTGCATCCTCAAGCACACATGGGAAACTAGCTGAGCTTTGTCACAGCAGAGGACACCCACCACCTCCAAAATCCCTGCTACCTCCCTGAACAACAGGCAGTTGTCCGAGCGATCAATCCTGAGCCAATTTCATCACGTGGAGGGGGAAGGACAGCCAGAAAACTACTGTCCAGCCTGCTAAAACCGCTGGTCCCCTGAGGTCACAAAATTCAAGCCACTTTCACTGAGGAAGCGATAAGAGGCAGCGGGGTGCTAAGCTGTCCACTTCAGCCCGGCGTTAATCTCGGAGCTTCTCCAAAGCCTGGCACGAAAGGGATCCATAGAGCTCGCCTGGGAAGCAGCTGCTGGGCTCCTGAACAGAAACACTGCCATCTAGAGGCCCACTGCCTTGCCTGTGAAAGGGGCTGAGAACACCCGCGAGGAATTTCCATGCTCCCCAGGCACCTGTGTGGAGGAGAGCTGTCAGAAGGGACAGGGAACCGGAGGTTTGGGAGCGCAGCATGGGCCAGTCTCCAGGAGATTTCAGTCATCATTGCTCAGACAGCTTTAAGGGATGTTGCAGCACTTGGGTCTTTCTTTTCTCCTTAGGAGAACTTGGCCAGAGCTTGGTTAACAATTGTTCCTTCTGCTTTGGGGTGTTTGAAAGCTCGTCTTGCCCTCGGCAACCCACATGGAGAGATGTGAGAGCACGAAGCTTCTCTACACCCTTGAGCAGGCCATCCCGAGGGGACTGAACTGTCCTGTGGGGAGATACCAATGCAGCATCACTGCAGTGCCTGTGAAATGGAAATGGCTGTGAAAGCACCTGGCTCAGCTGTGGATCGCAAACTCTTTCTGCACGCGAGAAAGTGCCAGCCACCCGAAGTCCTCTGTAAAGGTAGGCTCAGATCCCAGCGGACACCACTTCAAATCAGGCCCATACTCCATAGCAGACACATTCTCCTGAACATTTTTTGGCCCATGCTGCTCTCCGAGTCAAAAGCCTCACACGCTGCTGCCTCTGTCCCACAAGACCAGGGTGGCACATCACCAGCACCTCCTCGTCAGCAGCGGCAGGCAGGTCCTCCACAGAGGAACACAGTTCAGGCAATGAACACATGGGACACTTGCAGGGCTGCCTGCAGTGTCCTCCACTGGTGCCTTCAGTGCTGCAGAAACCACAGCTACCTCAAAGCACAAGGAAGGGGGAGAGCACGACAGCCTCTACCCTTTCCAACGATACACGAACCAGCAGCCAAGGCCCAGCACTGATCCTGTGGCTGAGATGGTGGCCTCCACAGCAGGGGCAAGCTGGACAAGAAGCTGGGTAGATCACAGGAGAGAGGATGAGCCAGGGAATTCAGCCGAGGTCAAAGGTAACATCCTCATGTTAGGTGAACTAAGGCTGGCCAGCTGAAGTCACTGGTGTAGACTGGATTGTACCAGTGAAGAACAGGAGCTGGAGCACACAGCCTCCAAGCTGAAGAAACCTCTCAGCCCTACAAAGCAGCCTGCAAGCAAGATGCGGATCTCCAGCACTTTACAGGTCTCACCCTCCAAGACCCCCAGCAACAGCACTACACAGTCCCTGTCACGCCTAGAGAGTGGCCTGGACCCCCTAACTCTGCCCCACGGTGAGTGCACACCCTATTGCGATCCACTGCCACAGTGGTGGGACATGTCAGTGCTCCCTCCACCTTTGCAAGCTCACCTGGGAGCATCAAGCACATCCTCAAATCCAGACCAGTGCTTAGTTGGAAAGCTTTTGTCAGCAAAGATTAATTTCTGTGGTTTGCAGGTTTCTACCTGAGCTATCTCGGAGCTTGAGCTCTCTGGGGAGGAAAAGAAAAGATAATAAAATCCCCTGAATGTGTGATCAGAAAGGAAGTCTGATCAGGTGTCCTGCAGTCCTCTCACGTTTTTAAACTGGTGAATCACTGGAACTACTAAAGAAAAGAAAAATCACCGAGCCTGAGCCCTGGAAATCTCATCTGGGAAGGTGAGAAACTAGGAAAACACACTTGAGCACAGGTTTTGAAAAGAAACCACTCCTCAGTCTTAATTAGGGCTTATCCAGATGAGGCAGCCATTAAGGTGCTTGCACAGGGAGCTGTGGTTAGTGTCCACTAATGGATGAGTAAGAAGACACCCCAGGATTTAAGCTACCGGCGCCTCCGAGGACTGATGGAGGGGAGGCTTCTTGGCAGCCCTCTCTTCCTCTTCTCCACGGCCAGCAGGCTGGTGATGGATGTCTGAGTCCCAACCCTCCTCTTCCACAGCACATCATTTGATTTGCCGCAGACGCGGGGCTGGAGGTCCCCGGCAGCGCTCTGCATGCCAGGAGAGGTCACCATCTCTTTGAATAATGTCTTCTTAGAGTGCCAAGAAGTGACATCAAGCTTTGCCCCCTGCCACCCCCCTGGCATCACAGGGACGCTAGTCAGAGTAGGGGTGAGAGGAGGCACGTTCCCCACCGTCTCCGCTGCCCATGCATGATTTATACCTGCTGTGTCAGACGGACAGTTACAGACGGGGGAGCGATGGCACACGCTGCCCCCCAGCACCGGCGGCACGGCTGGCGGAGATGGATGGGGATACTGCTCTGCTCCGTGCCAGCACAAGACTTCCTCCATGCCCCCTCCACAGAGGGCTTGCCCAGGGTAGATTACTGTTTGCATGCAGGTGTTTGATGGGAGAGCATCTCCTGGGATGTCACTCTGCAAGGGGCCACGTTGGACAACCCAAAAAGCTCAAAAGATTCGCTGCTGAGGTCCTGAGACAACATGTGAGCTGGCAACATGCTGACACAAATCACATAAAAGGCACTTGCATTCTTACATTCCTTTCCCAAACTTCCCTCTCCATCCCAGCACAGGCTTGCAAGCCTGCCTTCTGCTCCCTGATCCTGCTTTGACAGGCAGAGCTGGTCCACAGACCAGCAGGTCAGACAAACAAGTGATGGCACGTGGCTCACAGAGCTGGATAGGAACAGCTGAAAGACATGAGAGACAGACCCAGCCACAGAGGGAGTCAGCATTGTGAGCAAGGACCCCTGACCCCAGGTCTTGGCTGGGAAGCTCCCCTTCTCCCAGCATTTGTGCTTTCAAGTTGCTAAATGGCCTTACTTTAAAGCAAACCTGAACATCTCATAACAGGATAGACGCTGCAGGTGTGTTTTCTCATCATTCTCCTCCAAAATGCACCTTCACCACCGCTCACAAGCTCGGACATGAACACTCGTGAGCAGCCACCTACAAACATCGCAGACCTCTCTGGAGCCATTTGATATTTATGGTGGCATCTCTGCTGATCCCTCCAATCAGAGGGATGATGCAGGACTTGAGGGCATCACTGTGAAGCTCTCAGCCTGAAGTTACAAACATTGTCCCACCACAGGGTCACTCACCACAAGATCTTCCACCACTGCAGCTGACTGAGACCCTCAGCAATTTTCAGCTGCAAAGTCAGCATTCAGACAGGGCTGCTGCTGCTCTCCCAGCCATGAGCTGGAGATTTAAAAACCATACTCTAGACAAGGAAGCTCCGGGGTGGGTGGCAAGGGGGGAAAATGTTCATTTGTCCTTGCCAGAACAGCACAGCAGCACCAGCAAACCCTCGGCTTTGAGGGCAGAGGAAAGCACTGGCAGCTACAAATTACTAATCAATGTCGAGTAACAACAACAGCAGCTAATAAGGAAGGGCTGATCAGCTTACTATGGCAGTAATTATTCCTGACACCAGCCCTCAGAAGGAGCATCCAGGCTTAGCACACTGTCTACCATGATGATAACCCAAGATAACTAGAGAAATTTTGTGCTGGAAAAAGGGAGGGGGAAGAGAAAAAACCCTCAGCAATTAGCAAGGCTTGTGGTGCTAATTACACTGTGAATGGTGTGCAGGCTTTGTCAGAGCTCACTTGAGCCTTCCAGGTGATGCCAGGGAGGGATGAAGTGCCAGCACACCTTTTCACGTGACAAACAATTCTGGCACCTGGTTATTTTTGAGAACAGCACAACTCTCTGCTGCTGACACTGAACCTGGCACACATCCTTTGCCATCACTGCCTGAGGAAAAGCCTCTCACCTTCACAGTGTAGTGGAGCTACAGTTCAGTTTCACATCACTAGGTGGTACTGAGCCCACCTAATCTGGGTACAGGACCAATTCAGGATGAGATACGGCCAGCACAAGAATAGAAATCTTAATTTACCAACATGTCTGAGGTGTGTATGTTCAAAGCATGCTGCATTCACCCACAGCTGCTCAGGATCCTGCTGCCATGATGCTCTGCAGTGCTGCAACAGCCCAGGCACAAAGGCCCCCATCACTTCCAGCACAGCCACCGGTCCTTCCGCTGCAGGGAAGTTTCCATCAGCATCCCTTCACCAGCACAGGAAGAGTTACTGCACCCAGCAGGGGTAGCAGAGTGAATGTGTGAACACACATGTGCTCCCCCCATGCGCTTCTTACTGAGAGAACAGGTGAGAAGAAAATCTAACAGCCCCCAAGGCTTGCGATCGCACACGCTCCTCACTCACCTCTCTCCCAAGCAGGCATAATTAAAGGCACCGTTTTCTTGCACCCTTCATTCAAGGGGGCTGACAAATTGCTCTCTCAGCAATGGTGTGTGTTTTATAGACGTGAGCTTCTCGGAAAGGCAGCTGCTTCGGGATGCGGGTCACCGCAGTCACCGGCTCACGGAATCGCGAGTTCTGCAAGCCCAGAGATGAACGAAGAGGTTGCAGCATTCCTCCACTCGACCAGTGCAGTCACAGCAGCAGCAAGAGCTGCTGGAGCCTATTCAGACCTTATCCTCTCTGGCTCTTCCTTCTCCTCCAAGACTCACAGGCTCTGGCACCTTACACAGGATGGGGACTTTACCTTGGCCATGGGGTCTTTGCAGAAAGCCAGCCCCTTGTCAGGAATACAAACCAGTCTGGCAAGATCCAGCAATTCAAGAAAAAGTGGAGGCGCCCATCAGCACTGTGTTTCTGGCCTACAAACTTCCCAACACTTCCCATAGGCGAGTCCTACTCCTCTCCC
Source organism: Callaeas wilsoni (assembly GCA_013398955.1). Taxonomy (NCBI): domain Eukaryota; kingdom Metazoa; phylum Chordata; class Aves; order Passeriformes; family Callaeidae; genus Callaeas; species Callaeas wilsoni. Next base: position 100,980 of record VWPU01005464.1, read on the forward strand.
TCCGTTCAAGGGTGTTCTGTGCCAGCCCACCCATCCCCTCCCACACAGAAAGCTCTCCTAAAGCCCACAGTCCTAATACAGGGCAGCATCAGGGGGACATGGCTACCAGCCCTTGCACAAACAAAATCCTATTACAACAGAGATCCTGATTCCAGCCTTTATTTACAGAAATTATTACTACAAAGGACCCTGAGGGAAATCACAGTTCTATGCTGCATACACTGAATTCATCATTGCTAGGTAAGAAGCCTCATAGTGTTTTGAGACACACCGAGACGCAAATAACATCTGAGTTGTATGTCTTGGAGTGGGAGACAAAAGGGGAAAAAAAAACAACCGCAGCCTGAGCTGTCGCAGGAGGAGAGAAAGGGAATGGCATGTGTGTTTCTTTTGTCCAGCCCAAGGCAATTTTTATCCGCAAGGTGCACTAAATCCTTTGTGCCGCTCGATTAAATTTACAGCTGACCTAAGCACAGATTGTTGTTCTTCCAAAAAGAGTAGTCCAAACTCAGAGTTGTCCACAGGGTGAATGGCCACGGCCCTGGATAGACATGTGGGCAGCCCAAGGAGAGAAAGGAGGGGAAAGTGGAGGGAGATGCAGCAGGGCTGGAACAGTTTGGAATTCCTACCATGTGCAGTATCATGAGCTGTGCGAGCACTGACACCAAATCCTGTCCTGGAGCATCTACTTTCAGGTGAGGGAATACAGATGAGGAAGGGGAGCAAACCCCCACTGCACCCTCCTGAGATGCCACATTTGGACAAGCAGGGAAAACCAAGGCACCAAGCACCTGGGGCACCCTCCCACCTGCAACTCATGCATAGCCCAGTGATGCTCAAACAACACCACGGTCCAGCAGTCAGAGCGTTCCCATCACAAACCTTGACTGGTTGATAGGAGCAAAGAGGGAAAAGGAGCGTGATGTCCAACAGGGAACAGACAGATCTTCCTGGGGCACATCAGCCTGTCACGTGCACACTGTTCAGGCATATTGGAAAGAAGAAGAGGAAGAAGAAAAGGCATCTGACCTTACACAAATCTACAGGAGCTGCTCCTAAAATTTACCAGTGCAAAGCAAGAAAGGCATCGGAGAAGGGGAGGTGAGGTCTCTGACACTGCAGTGTGGGTACCAGAGCACTGTAAGGGTTATAAATCAGAGAGCTGACACCAGACTGACTGACTGGATCACACCAGGCACCAGCAGAATCACACACACCCACTACAGAGAGACCTTCTCCAGGAGAAGGGTCTCCCTCACACTGCGGGTACTTGTAATAACAACCCATCATCACTTTGCTGTACACAGCCAGAAATGTTAACTTTAATGCCAGGCCAAGGATGCTCTCAGTGCCTGACCAGAAACACATTTCCAAGTGATGTTTCTTCAGATATTCCCATCCACCTAGAAATTATTAATCCCATCCACTTGAAAGTATCTCCCCAAGGTGAAGCTCTCATGTCTCAACATTATCACAGGAAAGCAAATCCTGACAACAAGGGGAAGGTCCCATCAGTTGACACTGATGGGTGAATGTGACAGTTCTCCAGGAGGGAACCAGGAAAAATGGTGTTGCTCAGGGACAGCCCAAGTAGGACTGGCACATCAAAGAGGGGACATCAGCACAGGGTGCAAGCTCAAAGGCTGAACCAGACTTCCAGAAACAGAGGCTAGAACCAAACCATTCCTTCTTTGTGTCCTCAATCAACTCATTTCTCCTGCTGCTGTCTCCACCAGAAAGGGAGGCCGTGGTCTTCCTAACATCTATGGACCACAGCCAAGGCAGCAGCCTGGACAAGGCAGGGTAACACAAGGGTTGGCCCCTGCAAAGCTGTTCATCAGTATTTCAAGGTGAATCTGACAACACAGCTGGTTTCCTAAGTGTTAAGAACATGCTTTGCTCCAGCCTTTCATCTCAAGCAACACACAGCGCCAAAGGGCAGCTTGCCAAAAGCAAAAATCACATGCAGGACCAAAAGCATCACCCCTGGGAAATCTGCATCCAAGGAAGGCTGGAAACCTCCCCCCCAAAACTGACAGAATTCGAATCCCTCCCCTGCTGAGACAGTCTCTTTCAATTTCTTCAGTGGATGTATTTCACGCCTCACCTACAGAGCGACTGTTTCCTGGAGAAGGAGGAACCATGGAGAAGTTTGAGCACGGCACAAAGCCAAACCTGGATTGTGTCCCTTTGTTTTTTTTTTTTTACCCTTTCACCCCCTACTGAGGCATGTTAGGAGTGAGATTTCAGAGAGCCCAGCAATATTGTCAGTGCCTGAGCCTCCTGCCAGCAGCCCTGAGCTGGCAGGAACAATACAGCCTCTTCAGGAACCCTTCCTGCTTGTTCTCTCCTCACAGCACAATCGGAGGCTAAACTCACACTCCAACAACAGTGCTGTGGATGAGTCACCCTCACTGCTGTCAGCTGGAATAATTAACGATGAAATGGCACCGCTTATCAGCAATGAGGTGGCTGCAGGACCACTGAGACAGTCACAGATTGGGACTAGGAAACAGAGCCCAAAGCAGGGACTTTCTCAAAAGACATGACATTTTGTCCAACTCCCACACAAAGCTCAGCATTGCTTCAAAGCCTAAAACCAACTTAAACTTATCTGCTTGCAGAGACAGCAATTGGCTCTTGCACATGCCCATGGAAGATAAAACTTTGAGGGGCTCAATGACAATTTTAGCACCAAATTGTGTCAAGTTTTTAATGTTTTTGAGTTGGGAGCCCTGCAGGGTCAACAGAAGTGGGCTCACAGATCATAATGGCTCTGGCTAATCACAGCCAGCTCTTGGCTGGCTGCCTGGTTAAAACTTGGATTACTCCAATGGGAAGCTGACCCTGATTTAAACTCAAACCCACATTTTACAGCTTCATATTGCAGCTGCCAGGCTCTCCCTGACATACCTTCTTTATGACATTGCTGTTCCTCTCGCACTTCTGGTGAGCCACCAAGAATCAGGGCCATTAGCAAGGTCTCGTAGTTGACAGGTCTAAGACAGCAACCTCCAGTCAGCAAACCAGTGTGATACATTAAATAGCTGAGCAACTAAACCCACTGGCTAAAATTACTTGCAGCAGAGCATCGGTCCTGTGGGGAGGTCTCCCTAAGCTAGCCCACATTAATTTTTATTAATAATACCTAATAATACCAATATCTTTCCACTCACACACTTTTCCCTCAAGATGCAAGAACAGGAAATCCATTGCAAGAAAGAGCCACACGAAGTATTAGGTAAGACATTTCAAGAGCACCTCTCCAGCTCCAAAAGCAGCCCCTGAAGTAGCCCTTGGCCTGCAAGACGGGTGCCTGTGTTCCTATGGCATGTGGAACCCTAAAAAGGCATGATTCACCAGCACTTCCACTCCTGGAATTTGAAATGTAACAAATTAGATGATCTTTGAGGTCCCTTGAAACTCAAACCATTCTATGCTTCACAATGGAGTGGGTATACAGGAGATCACCTTTTGCCCAAATATATATAGTTTTGGTTGACAGCTGTAATGGACATCAGAGCCTTGCTCTCCAGGGGAGATCTGGCTGGAAATCGCCTCTGGATCAGCCATCTAACTGGAATATGAAGGCAGGCATTGGCACTGAGAATGGTGCTTCAGGGATTGAGAACTGATGCTTTCCCAAACGGCCAAGTAAAGCAGATAAAGGAGCTGTAGGTTGATTTGATGATTTAATCAATAAGATAATTATATTAATTCAACAGTTTGATGCAAAGCCACTTCCTTTCTGTTTGATTTAACTGCATTTCAAAATTTTCATGGCTCAGTTGATCAAATACATAAAATAGCAAATTTGTGCTAATTAATTAATATTAGATGTATTTTCCTTAACGATGAATTGCAGAGGCCCAGAGGCCGAGAGCATTATCACCCAGCAAGCACAGCATGACAGCCCATAGATTTGCATCCACAGTCACCACACAGCCAATTACCTGTGCCAGAATTCATCCAAAATGCAGGACAACTGTACCACGAGGGGACCTGGCAGAGAACAGAGATGCAGGTGCATCCACATCCCTGAAGTGTGGGCACCTATGCTTAATAGAAATTACCACTTCTGGTAATGGAGTAAAGAAGGATTAATATTAGGTATGTAGATGTTTTCCATTTACAGGAAAGAGGAGTAAAGTGTCATCCTTCAGGAGGATGGAAGACTTTAAGGGTTCTCTTTTAGCCTTTGTACCCTAAGGGAACACCAGCTAGAGAAGCCAGTCAGCAACACCACCATCCCTGCCCAAAGCTACAGTTCCATAGTGAGCCCCATCCCGACTACTAATGCCTCAGAGAACCACTGTAAGAGGGAAAAACTGATAACAATCTCTACCTTGTTAGACTGCAGGGCATTCCTCCCCAAGGCAGGGAGCAAGTCACTCTCCTTCCCACAAAGGTGCTCCACTGCTCCTGTTGCTGGGCAGCAACATCTGAGAAAGCAGATTGAAGATGCTGGGGAGACTGGAGGTGTCTGCAATGACCCTTGGTTTTTCTGCCTTTCCCTAGGAAGGACAAAAAACCCACTCCCACACTCCCGCCTGCAACTACATCTATACAGTAATTCCCAGTGCTACCACAACCTGCTTTCAGGCTTGATTCTTATTCCTCCCTCTTTCTCCACTTGAAAATTTGCTAACCCCTGACACTGCCAGGAGAGATGCAGTGAAGGCGATCGTAGGTCAGCCTTCTTCAAACAATTCCAGGCCTCCTTGCCAGGTTCCTCTCTGGGTAATACCATTCCTCCAGCAAGGAAGAAAAGCCTCTAATTAAAAAGACCTGGACAGCAACCCACCAGCTCCCACTCCTGCCCTGATCAATGAAGCTTGCTAATTAAAAGCAGTTGACCTGAGCAAAGAATGGCTTGGAGGAGATTAGCCCAAGGGAGACAAGATTTAAGAATTAAATTACTTGACTGGTCTGTTTCATTTTATTTTACAACCTCCCCTCTTCCTCCTCCACCACACAGGTAAACGGTGGCTTTGAGGACTCAGTCAAGATTTGTAAGAGCAAAGGAGCAGAAAGCACAGTCCTGCTGTTTAATTCACTGTCAAACACCACAGTCGGAGTGCTTGGGGCTGTCGGAGCAGCTGCTCTGTCTGATCACCAGGTGACAACTGAAAAATGGCTGGGTGGCACCTAATTTCTGCAGTTTGATTAACTAGTCCTTTGCACCCTGCCACATCAACAGGACTGGGGACAAACACACCAGCAGTGCCTCAGACACTCGTTCTGACTCCACAGCCAGGGTCTCACTGACATATTTATCTCTGCCTGAAAGCCCCAGGAGATTTATGCCCAGCAATCAAAGGGAGACAACCACCACCCAAAAGTAATAGTGCTCAGGTCAGGTCCCCATCATCTGGCCTGACCCATGACTCACTGGTTTGAGTATCCCACCTACAGGGCTATAAAGCAGATGAGAATCCTAAGGCAAACTGACACACAGCAAACACACCATGTCCCACACCTGGGATCTTGCAGGATGCACTGGGATTGCAAGGAAAGCTCTCTTCGGAGAGCTCTCACACCTCATTTCCAGGGTTGCTTTGCCCTGCTCACATCAGTGGCAACTGCAGGAGCTCAGCACCTCTAGAAACCGTTAATAAGAGGCAAAGCAGAAGAATGTAACGCTTCCTTGCTTCAGGAGAATTGGGTGGAAACGCGAGGTTTTACCCCATAGAATTAGAAATTCCAGTGCAAAAGTGAAATATGTTCTCCTTCAACCACCAGTATTCGAGGGCCTTCACCACAGAGTAACTTTAAGGGGATTTGCCCAGAGCATACACATTTGCACAGAGAGAAAGAATATTCTTGAGAGAAACAAGAAGCTTCCTAACCAAACGCTTGGGATTTTGTGTTAGTTCCACACACAGTCTTGGCATTCATTTTCTTTCTAAAATCACTGTCTTGGAGCTGAGAGGAATAACACGAAGAGCAGGAGTGATGGCAATCCTATTTGTGTAACTTATTAATCCACTGCCCTTTTTTCTCTGGCATGCCATTTATTTCCTCTCTGCCTCTGATGTGGCTGCAGAGCCCAAAGTGTCCCCCCATACTCCTGACTGTTGATACCAGATCTTCAGAGTATTTCAGCTTTCACTCCCCCATGACTATTCTCTCTCCTTTTCTCCTTCATGCAGCCTGCAGCAACTTGCTTACCATTTTCCAACCAGCACAGCTGGACACATCTGACACGGGACTGAGCACCAGAGCAAGGCACTTTGTATTTCAGCTGCAATTCCCAAATGAAAATAATACTCTATGGCTTCTTCCAGTCCCTTTCAAAAATACTCTGATTGCAGGGTGAGAAAGAAGTGATTGCATAGCATCCAGCAAAAGGAGCTGGTCAAGAATTAGGACCCTAGGGCACTAACACCAGAAAAAAAGCCACGATACCTCCTTATGAATGCCAGCCAAAGGAAAAATAATTCGGCACCGGAACTCTAAACATAGCCAAGCCATCTCAGTGAAGCAGTAATTTGTATTCCTCCCCACCAAGGAAAGTAGTGCATAGGCATGTAGCAACAGACACAGTTAAACCCACAGCTGCTGCAAAACCAGAGATCTGCCTCTGAGGTGCCCTAGGTGCCCACAGGCCTGATGGGGTCACCAAGCCCATAGGGATGTCGTGGCTCAGGCATTGTTTAAGCTCCATAAACAAAGATGACTGAGATGTTATAATATGCTGTTACTCAGGCCTAATTCCCCAGCTGCTGTCCCTGAAGTAATCCCATCATTTTTATTACCAGGAGGGAGCCTACTGCAAACCCAGCCACTTTTCCTTCCAAAGGGGAGAAATTTCATCAGAGATGCAGCAAAACATCCTCATCTGACTTGTGAAGACAGAGATTTTTTTAAAGAAAGTCAGTCTCTCCAGCAACATCCCCCTCCTGCCCTAAGGAAGAGAAGTACAGGGAGGCATGACGAGAAGCAAAGCTGGATAGTCCATCAGAGGAGGGTGCCGAGGAGATGCAGTCCCTTCCAGCTAGCTGGCTGAAATTCAAATGCTGGATTAGTGTCTCTGGCACACTTCTAACAGGAGGCAAAGGAGAGAAATGTAGTGCTTCCTTCCAGCCTTTCGGATCTACAAACTTCTCCCAGGCAGCAGACATTGCAGACATTCCGGTCCACCTACAGGAGGCTAGAATTAGAAATTAGACACATTTGTCATATAAAATTTCCAGGTACAAGGAACAAAGCTGAATTTCTATCAGGCAGAGATGCTGTAATAACACTGCAGCAGCTGGGAACTCCAGTCAGGTGAAGGTCAGGGCTGCTTGGCATCCACTACAGTCACAGGCCTCTCAGAAAACCAAAAAGAGCAAAGGACGAACAGTTCCCTTTGGCAAGCTCGCTCCTGTCCAGCTGGATACGACGGGCTTTGAAGGCTGGAAACTCAGCAGGGCTGGCTGCAGTGAAACACGGAGGAAAAGGGAGATATGGCAGAAGAAAAAAGTTAATCTTCAAAAACAAAGTGGTTTTGTTCATCTTCTCTTTGGTCACCAAGTTAGCTCCAGCTGTGACTTGGGTCTGGGACTGAAAGGAGAATGCTAGCTGGAACCCTAGGGAATTGGAGTCACTTACATGTCTTCTTTGTACTGAGTTACAGCTCACATAAAAATGAGGGTGGCAAGCCCTGAAGGTGCCCTTTAGCCACATAAAGGGAAAAGTGCTGCAAAAGACAGACCTTGATAAAACACGATCCAAATGGGGACACATTTGGCATCCCTCAGGGTACGTGACAGCTGCACAGGCAATCATCCTGACAGTGCTGGGCAGGGCTGGGGCTGTGCCTTTGGCCCACACCCATTCTGTGGGGGAGAACACAGGCAAGTGCAGGGATGCTCAGATTTGGCTGTGTCCTATTTCTCCTATCAAATCTCTGCAAAAGCAGCATTCTTCCACCTCCCCCCTTGGACACCTAACAGGGATCAGCAGCTGGAAGCCCCTTACCACTGCCAAGCCCAGCACCCAAGGACCTGCCATCTGTGTTCCAGCCTGCCTTTTGTACTGATTTGTTACATTTTCACCCTGATTGCACGCCTCCGGCAGGCGACAGTTGCTCTGTGCAGGACTTGGAGGGGGGAAGTTTTACAGCTTGGCTGCTGCCAACGCACAGATGTTACAGGCTGGGTCACGGCAAGGTGCTAAAGGCCTTCAGAAATGTTGCAAAGCATTAATTATGTTCCTGCAGCTGTTCTTTAACCCTCATCCGTGTCTCCTTTCTTCCATGGGCTGCCAGAGAGACAACTGTGAAAGGGAAATCAAAGCAGGAGGCTTTGAAAAGAAGCAAGGCAGAGTCTTTAAAGGTTAAAAGAAACAGCGCTCTGCAAAGACGAAGCTTTTTTAAAGCTGTTTGTCCCTGCCACTTGCTTGGACACCTCCTCTTCTCCTACTTCGGTGCAGCGCTGAACTCCAACAGCTTCCAAGGTGAAATGGAAGAGGTCACCCAAATCCTGACATTTCACAGAGCACGTCTCAGCTTGAAGGTTGATCCATGAGCTTGGCAATACTTTGTCTCACAAGACTGGAGCAAGGAATGATTAGTGGCATGGGTTTAACCAACCCTCCCATCTGTGCAGATCTAGAGATGAGGGGTTTCCCTTGTTTTCCACAGGTTTATGTGAACCTCTTGAAGCGAGTCCAGAGGAAGGCCACAAAGATGTTCAGAGGGATGGAACACCTCTCCAGTGGAAGATAGGCTGGGAGAGTTGAAGCTGTCCAACCTGAAGAAGAGAAGGCCCCAGGGAGACCTTAGAGCCCCTTCCCATGCTGAAAGAGGCTACAAGAGAGCTGGAAAAGGACTCTGGACAAGGTTCTGGAACAATGGAAAGAGGGAGAACGGCTCTAAAGAGACTAGGTTAGATTAGATATTGTAAAATATCTAATATTAGATTAGATATTTGTAAAACGTTCTTCCCTGCAAGGGTGGGGAGGCCCTGGCACAGGCTGCCCAGAGAAGCTGTGGCTGCCCCATCCCTGGAAGTGCTCCAGGCCAGGTTGAACAGGACTCAGAGCAACCTGGTCTAGTGGGAGGTGTCCTTGCCCATGGTAAGGGGGTTGGAATGAGAAGATCTGTAAGGCTCCTTCCAATCCCAACCATTCTGTTATTCTGCAGTCAGAAAAACCCCATTTTGCCCCAGGTGGACCAGAGCTGTACTCAAACAGACCAGTGACTAAACCAACCTGCAGAACCCAAGCTTAGAGCTTCTTCCTCTACAGAAGCTGGGGTTATGCCAAGTGCCAAGACAGCATTCAAGCAGGCTCACCTGGAACAACTCTGGGAGATGTAGGAACCCAGGTCTCCTGAACTCACCTCATGTGCTTCAGTGCCCTTGGCAGTCACCATGTGCCAGGGCTGGCAACACACCTCTTGGGCTCCCTACACAGGCACTTCTCAGGGCAATGGGAGCCCTGCAAAACATGAAGCTACTGCTGAGAAAGTAGATCCATGCCTACCCTACAGCACGGTGCCATTCAGAGCTGCCACTGCAGGAAAGCACTTAAGGAGGTCTGCACCCAGATTTGAGCCCTGCTGAACATCAGGACTAATGAGTATCTACACACCATCAGGGCAGCCATTCTGGTGCTAAAATTGCAGCCTGCCCTGGAGAGCATCTCCATACCCCAAAAACAGAGGTTCTCAAGGGGAAAGTTTGTCCATTGCTTATCTTCAGACCAGATGCAAAATAAATCTCCATCTCAAACGCAGTCATTCACTAACATATCTGCATGGACTGGGCTGCAGCTGTGCCACAGGACCATGAGTGGGCTGATAAAACTCACCAGGCTCCTGAAAGGCCTCTTCCTCCCCTATTCCCCGTGCTTTAAGCTGCAGTCAAACAGAGCATAACTCCTTTTAAGACTTGCAGATGTGTTTCTGAATCTGGCTGGGCAGCTTGTGCTGGCGAGAGGGAACAAGATTGTCTCTGCAATCCTTTGTGCTGCAGCTCTCTGTGCACAATAGGCTCCCGCTCACTCGGGGGCTGAATAACTTTTTATGCTAGAGATGAAGCAAGGGGGGAGATAAAAAAATAATACAGGCACAATAGCAAACAAACAAGCAGAGAGAGCGAGGTGATGGAAAAGCAGGCAGGAATAGCAACGCTGTTGTGCCCAGACACATATTCCAAACAGCATCTCCCACATTCAAAAAGGCATAAACTAATAAAGAATAAGTTTTTGCCTGACATCTCTTGGATGTGCCTTCGGTCGGGGATCGTTAGGACTCAGCACGCTGGCCAGGACTTGAACTTCTGCATAATGGCCCCAAACAGCTGCTGATACCCTCAGCTGCTGCTGGCACAAATGTTCACTCCTCTGCATCACTTTATAGTGATCACAACTAAAAAAAAAAACAAACCAAAAATCCCAATGTCCAGGCCTTGTAAGGGGATCCACGATAGCATTAAGCACTGAACCCCAAGGCCATGTAACACCAGACTGAGCTATGCTGACAGCCACAGGTGAAGCAGCTTCCTCCAGGTAACTCAGGAGCCTCACCCCAGATGCCTAAGTAGGATACAATTCCTCCCACACCAAAGCAGTGAGTGATGGCTTTCTCCCCTTCCCTCTGGGGAAGCCTGCCCCTGGGTCTGCAGCCATTTCAAGCACGAATTGGAGATCAGCAGTGTCACCATAACAGTCCTTACACCCTGGGCTCAGGCTTGCCTTCCTTGGGCAGCTGCCCTAGGGCAGCCAAAGGGGGGAGAACATCAGATTCCCACCAGGATGTACCAACAGCCAAACAAAATCAGATTAAAGGCTTTGCAGGAGCAGTTTTTGTGTTAAGAGATTTCTAGACACCCCCGTCCTGCCTAAATATCACAAGACAATGCTTTTATATCTGACTAATAGAGCTCCCCAAACCATGTGGCCCAGGCTGGCTATTTTAAAACAATGTTCAGCAGAGACTTTTATTTCTGACGATAATTTAACACCCCACTCTTGCTGAGTACTCTCACCCCCAGGTATCAGTGGATCAGAAAGGCTGTGCTGGAGAAAACCACAGAATCATTCAGGTTGGAAAAGACCTCCAAGATCAAGTCCCACCACTGACGCAGCAACATAACTCACATCACCTGTGATCCTGGAGCAGAAACTACTACCTGCCAAAAAGATCCCTCGGCAGGGACATGCAGAGAGGCAGCTTCTCCAGCAGCCTCTCTCCTCTTTCTACTCCTTTTTCGTGCATTCTTTATTTATTTTTTAATCTGCTTCCCCCCTTCTCCCCACCTTACTCCAAATTCAAGTTATGTAAATTTTACAGAGGGGCTGACATCTTCTGATGAAGATGATCCCATTGGTGTTATTGTCTGGCTGCCAGCTCCTGGGAAACAGGCAAGGCACGAGGGCGGTTGCTGTTTTTAACCGGAGGCCGCGTCTGACTCGAGCGTTAGGGGAGTTAATGAGCACTGTGCAAAGGGAGGGAGGGCTGGCAGAAAGCAAACAGGGAAAGCTTTATTTTCACATTTCATTATTTTTATAAGAAAAATAAGCCTGGGACCTTAAGGGAGGCATAAAGGGGATTTTTAATTTTTTTTTTTTTTTTTTTTTTTTAAACAGCAGAATTTGCAGCTGGAAGAACCTGCTGAGATGTCCTGTGCCTAAATAGCAGGGAGGTGGCCTGGGTCTCCACACAGGACATTACAGGTTACCTTACTCTTCTAGGTTTCAACGTGTGAGGGAGATATCCCTCATCCTGTATTAGTGGGTCCTGTTGGGGAGGCAGCTGCAATCATGGTCAGACAGGGAAAGCCTGGACCATGTGCAGTAAAGGCCATATTCTCCCTTGCTTAGGGACCACCTCACCCTCCAGGAATCGAGACCTGTGCTGATTTGCAGAGCACAAGGAGCAGATCACACCTACTAATGAGAACCCCAAGGTACTGACACACACACAGGCTACAGACAGAGAGTCCTCTGTGGCTCACTCCATCCATCCAACCCCATCCCACACACAGGATGGACCTGCACAATTATCATCTCTTGGGGGTCACAGTCTCCAAGCTGCCCCAAGGGGTCCAAGCAGGCTGGGAGCTCCCTCTCCAGCTCTAAAGCAGACTCAGGCCTCTCAGCGGGTGCTCAGCACCATGCAAGTTGAAACCAAAACCAGTAGTCTCTAGAAAAGATGGATGGGGCTGGCAAGCCTGACACTATTCCCCATAAAACAACAGGGAAGAGGTTAAAAGGGAAGATTTATGGGCATATATCTCTGCCAGAACCACCAGGTGATCATGTGTACACATTTCTCTACTCTAAGACCTAATTTTCCACCATTTCCCTTGATTTGCTGTTCCTATTCTCCCATTTCCTTGATTTAAGGCCCAATTATTTCTTGTCCCCTTGCCAGTGAAACAAAATATTTCATAAGCACTCCTGCTGCCTCTCGCCACTCCCTCCCTCCTTTGGATGCTGGTTTCAATGCCTGACTCATGCTTCGTGTTCTCTAAAATTTAGAGTATTTTAGTGAACACCTAACAATGATTTTACCATTTTTCTCAGTGATACAAATGGGATTTGGCACCAACTAGCTTGCTGTTGGAATTTAAGTGAGTCTGTGGCTGCCACAGCTCTGGCAAGTCTTTGCAAAGCAGTCCCTGGAGATTGTCATCTGGGCAAGATTTCATTGTGTCCTTCACAAGGAATGAGCCACACATCCTGGGCTGAGCTGAAGGTGACTCTGTGCTGGGATAGGGAGAAGGGTAGACAAGTAAAATCTGTAGCTCATCCAGGCCAGCCCCAGCCCTCCAGGGGAGAGCTGGGGACTACCATCCATACAAAAGTCCAGGATCTGGTCCTACGCCTTAAGGATATAGACAAACTCTGCCCTCATTAAAAGGAAAGAATAATGTCACTGGTGGGTTCCCCGCCTAAACTTCTAAGCATAATCAAATCTTCCAAGTGGTTCACCACAGACTGGCTTCTGTCAGCCCACTGAGCACCAGTCCTTCAAAACATTCCTAGGCAAACACCCTCATCCCTGCTTGGAGCAATGGTTTTACAATAAATTTCCACCCCTCTTCCTCCTCCTTGCCCAGACTTGCACAATCACAGCCTATAGCATTTCCATAGCATCCTCCTACTAGCTCCCACAGCCTTACCCAAACCTGCCCCAACGCAATACAGCACAACATGAAAAAGACAGTTAAAAATGCTATTTCAATATTGCCAATCTTTTTTCAAGGAGATGGATCCGTAAGGTAAGGTGAGAAGAAGCACAGATCAAAAGAGAGGTTCCTTAGGCCGCCAGCCTAAGAGAGGGAAAAAGCTCAACATTGGTCCAAATCAAGCTGAACATGGACTTAAAATTGGCTCTCTTGTATTCAACTCATGCAGGACCCAGAGACCTTGAACTTCCATGACCACCTGCTGCTTACCTCTACCCACACAACATAATTCATTTAGCCTTCATTTTTTCCCCCAAAAAAACACCAACCAAAACCAAACATAAAACCACAGCTCACTGGACATGCAGCCTTTCCATTCAAGCACCATCGAAAAAAATCTCAAATTTTAAAGTTGTAGCACACCAGCTGGCTCTAACTTGGGTGGCTCTCCAGAAGGGACATCTCCAGAGATTCTAGTCCTTCCAGTGGCTGGCTGGAAGCAACAAGGAGGAATCACCTAGAGAAGATGATCAGGAGGAAGGAATAGCATGAGGTACTCTCTCCTAGGTATTTTGAGCTATGCCTGTTCTCTTCAGCCACACAAACATTTACCACAGCACACGAGAAGTGTCCAAACCTGATCTCATGCTCAGATTTGGGGTCAAGTGGGCAAGAGAGCTGGACACAAGCTGAGAGATGCAGAGCCCTGTCAGAAATCAGGCCTTAAAACATTGCAATGGGAAGCCCAAAGAAGGTCAAAACATTCACACGTCCCAAAGCAGCCAGGATCTGGTCTTCACACCTACGGTGGCTGCTGGCAGCTCATTCACACATTTCATGGAGCCTGGAGGACAAGCTGAGGCCTGGAATACTGTTTCACCACACCAGACTTGCTGCTCTGTTACGGGATTGGGCAACTTCACTCCAAAAAGCTTCACAAAATAATTGATGACCAAATGCCACCAGAGTGAGAATACTTTGGTAACCCAAGAAAGGACTGAGGTTTGTTGGGGGGGCAGCTCTTTATCTGAACTTAAAAAGAAGAAAACTAGCCCTAGCTAGAAATATCAAGAAGGAATGGAAAACATGAGGAAAAAGTCGAAAGACTCTGCAGATTTCCCTGTACAAGGGAAATCTTCACAGCTGGGGCTACAAAAGGCAAGACCTTCTTTATTTTGAGTGTGGCCTGGAAAAAGCTTCTGGGACCCCACCTGCCACTCTGTGGGGCATCAGACCTGCTCTGGACTCCTTCTAAGGATCAGCCTAGTGAGGGCTTTTGAATTCCACTCACGGCTTGGGGAGGTTTGGGGATCAGTACCCCCCAAGATCTGTAAAATCCAGAGGCCTCAGAGGATCCTAACCAGGTTAACTTCATCTCTCCCTTGGTACAATGAGCTCTGCTAACTGGATCGGCCTGAGGGTTAGTAGAATAATGTCACTGTTAATTTATCATGTGGCTGTGGCTGGCTGGAAGCATCACCTCCAGGGGAAGCTGACTCACCCTAAGCACACTGTTTTCACTGTTTTTTGAAGGGCCAGCCAATCCTGCCCACTAGACCAGCTTCCCTTCAAGCTACCTGTCAGCCTAGCACAGGCTGGACAGCCCCCAAAAGCTGACACGCCACAGTTCATATTCCTGGCAAGTACCACCACAGAGCTTAAATCCCCTGAAAAGTATTGGAAACGGTAAAAGCTGGCCATTAGGGTAGTTTTACAGGGAATAGATATTCTCAGTTGTAAAGTGTGTTCAGAAGGACCATTACACTCCCTCTGCTGCCTTTCCTCAGAGGAAAGAAGATAAATGTCCAGACGGATGTTCATAGCCCAGGGCAAGGGAAATACAACATCCTCTGGAAGAGCGAGCAGAAGTACCGGAGAGCGGAGACACGCAGAGACTCCGCTCGGAGCCAGCGTGACCGGCTTCCCCAACATCCCATCAAACCCAAACCACCTGTGGCAAGCCCACTCCAGGGCCTCTGTGCCACTCTCCCAGCATCCCGAGTGTGAGGCGTTAGGGAAAGAGGTGCTGATTGGACAGCCCACCCTGACCCTGGACAGCACAGCAGTGCCAGGGATGACTCAAGATCGCAAGACTACAGGATGTGAACAGCACAGCGCCTCTGTGTGCTTACTCTGCTGCCCAAACAAATCCTCTCCCGTTTGATTTGACCATTCCACAAGCACAGGGATGAACTGTGTGGTCCTCGGGGAGCTCACTAAGCCTGTATTTCTGTAGGAAACAGAAGCTTGTGCACCAGAATCTAAATACAGCTTTAAAAAAATAAAATCAGCCTCTACTCTATCTGATCAGGAGAAAAGTGTTTGGAGGGTAAATTGAGACAGGAGTGTTTGCTCAGATTTATGGGGAGGTGGAGTAAGTTGGAGAGGTCTGAACTGAATCCATCCCTTGAGCGGAAGTTTAACTACATGACCCTGAAGTCCAGCTATAATTTCCTTTGCAGCCTGGCAAAATGCCAGAGGTCCCTTCAACCTCAGCTATTTCATGATTCTGTGGGATGAGAATTTATGGGGCTCTATTTTGATGCTGGGAATAGGAGGGATATGGTTAGGGCCCTAGCAGATCTTCTATCCCTTGTCCCACCTCATCTGATGGAATCCAAACCTTTGTTAAAAAAGAGCTAGAGCCCTTTTCCCAAAAGGAGCTGTTAAAAGACATTTACAGCCTTGGAAGAGCAGATGTCCACCAGAGATCAGTTTTTCCATTCATCCATGGGATGGATCAGATCAAAAGAACAGGGACAACACAAACCCTAAAATGTACAGGTCCTCAAATGCTGAAACATTTCTCAGCATTTTCTTTGCCAGACTGGGGGGAGGGAAAAAGACATCAGGGAAGAGAGATGTAACTTGGTTTACTGGACGCTCCTAATCGAGCTCTAGTGCCTAGGATCAAAGATTAGTTGATTAAAATCCAATTTCAAAGCTTATTAACTTTTGAATGAGAAATGCTGCTATGGTGAGCTTACTCGGGCAGGCTATTTCTGGCTCGGCAGAAGCGGCTGGCAGGGAAAAACAGCTCTTTGCTTATCAGCACCCAGCTTAGACCCAGACGAGGCAAGAGGATTTCACCTCCTCAGACCACTTTAAATCAAGACTAAATAAACAAAAGGATTTCCCTTAAGCTGGATATTAAAACCAACTGGGCATTTCCCCTTCATGCCACCACAGCTCATTTGAAAACCACGCAGAGCCTTTGTGTTTTGCTAAGTTACCCAAAATTCACTTCCCTGCACGGTATTCTGGTCAGGCTGGCAAGTGACAGCTCTGACACGCAGTCTCTAGGTATCTTCAGCTCATGTCCTCCTTGCCCAAGCAGCTCCCTGTCCTTACAGCAGCTGTACCACCACGACCAGCTCTGTCCCACTGCAGAAGGGGCAGGAAGCCCTGGCACTGCCAGCTGAGAGAGATGACAGCCAAGCTGAGATCCATTTGCCACAGGCTGTTATCATGAGGGACATAAATCCCAGCTCCTAACCTGAGACCCTTTCAGGACACCCAAGCATATTTTAAAGCATGTAAGACACAGAATCACGGAATCATTTAGGTTGGAAAAGACCTCTTAAGATGTAATTTGGAGCTGCGTCCTGGAGCTTTAGGGTTGAACACATTCCTTGTCCTAAGGACAAATGGGGGTTAAGCACTGCCTTTGGGGAGCTAGTTCATCCCATTCCCTCCTGTTTGAGCTAATCCTAGTACTGCTTGCAGAGAGCTTCCCATCTTCTCTGCTCTTTCCCAAGCACGGCAACCATAAAGATGAGAACTGCAACACACAATCCCACAGCAAACTTTTCCAGGTGGTAAGGGCCCATTTCTCTCTCAGGTACACAGTTTTTCAGAACGTCTCTCCTCCAGGGAAACAGTATTTAGGGCCATCTGTGCCCAAACAATGGGCTTCACCTCTTGTGCAGAAGGACTGAGTTTATCAGCCAAATGCAGTCGTTGTCTAGATCAGCTATTGACAGGGACTCATACATGTGTTGCAAAGGTGCCAGCTGTGAAGCACCAAGGTCTGGGTCTGTCTCTTGTCCTGCTCACAGTGAAACACGCAATGTGTCCTCAAAAAGCACCAGAACAAGAGGAGGTTAACACCAAAGCAAGGGGAGAAAGGCAATTCCTGCTATTGTACTTTAAAGAGGGAAAGCAGCAGGCAGTCGGGGTGACCAAGTTTGCTTTGAAGAGTGGTTGGTGACAGCTATATGACACCTTGTCTCTCTGGGAGGCACCTCAGCAGCTTCTCTCCTCTCTCCTGCTGTGCTCCAGGAATCACACACTGCCCAGAGCAGCATGGCTGAAGGAACTCCACTTCCACACACTTTCAGACCCTTTCAGACCCAACTCCAAACAGCCATCAGACACAGCAAACACTGACTTCTCCCTGGTTCAATTAAATCTTACCTTTAACCAAGGAAAAAGGAAAACAGTCTTGCAGCCTGCCTCTGGTATACATGAAGTATGTAGGAGCTCTTCAAAAGGATTCCTGCTCCTGCGGATCAGGCACAGGCTTTCAGAAGAAGAAAATCAGTTATTTCCACACATCTTTTTGCAATGTTCAACCAGGTTCCTGTTACACACAGTGCCTCTGGGGGAGGAAGCAGTGTGGACAGCACAAACCAGAGGCCTCCCCCATCCCTGGCAAACCCTGAGCATGCGATAATAGAGAGAAAATGGTATAGCTGCAAACTTCACCTCCACACGGGCACAGCAGGGATCCAGTCTCTGAAACCAAGCCCACAGAAAACTTTGAACATAGAGAAAAAATGTTGGCATAGAAGTGTTGTAGTGTAAGACCTCCCTGCTGGTGGTGAGGCAGCTCTTGCCTTGGGGAAAGAGCATGTGTTTCTCCCCTAAACTGTACAGAGGTCACAATGGAAAGGCACAAAGTTTCTTCTATGAGTAAAAAGCTGTTTTTTAAACTGCCTCTAGAAGGAGAGCCTGACTCTGCTGTTATTCAGCCTATGTCACTGCACCAGCCCAAAGGGCTAAGGGTCCCCACACAGCCTGGGAAAGGGCCAGCAGGTCAGCATGGGTTTAAGCGCCACCCTTGAGCTCCACCTTGTGCTCCCAAGAGCAGCAGCCCTGCTCTCTCCTGCAAGCCTACCTTGTGTATTCCAGCAGCAAGCTACAAATGAGCTGTGAAACAACACTCGGAAGCAAAGGCAACACCAGATCAGCCAGGCGAACGCTGAGGAGAGGTGACAGTAACAAGGAAGGTTATGTTTAGCTTCACATCTGTGCTGTTTGGAAGCTCTCTTCACAGGGAAGAAAAAAATAGCTTAAGAATAAATCTTTTACTTGGAATACATCCAGTCCAGGAATAAAAAACAAGAGTCTAAGAGAATGAGTAATTGAATAGAGAAAGATTGTTGAGCAGGCGAGGTCAGGGAATGCAAGGAGCACAAACAAAGGACCACCAGCACAGGAAGGATTTGGAGAAAGCAGCCATCTTCAAGGCATGGTCCAGCTGTCTCACCAGGATCATCTTTTGGAGGGGAAAGAACAAAGCCCTGTGCTGCCTCCACTTTGCACAGACCACACTCCTACAACAGCTGGAACCAGCTCCATTCTTCTTCCATCTCAAAGCCCAGCGGAAAGCCAGATGCCAGGCAGGAACTGGGAGCTACTGGTGAAGGTAGCCCAGTGTGGAAGACATGGAAAGTCACTGAATCTGGGTCTCAGTTTGGAGCCAGCCACTCCACACAGGATCCTAACAACACGGACTCCACCTGCACCTCCTCTGAAATGCCCTAGTACTTCCTTCTCTATCCTCACTCAGCCCCACCTGGATCACATCCTACTGTGACAGCAAGTGCCAGCAGAGGAGTAGAAAGGCACATGCTGTTTGCTCAGGACCGGTTCAACCACATGTGATGTTAGGCACATTCCCATCTAGTGTTCCAGTGCCCCAGGAGCCAACACACCATGGCAGCAACAGGATCCTTCTCTGCCCACTCCAGTCCCAAGAAAGCAACACCATGCTTGGTTAAAATTCCAGACAAACAACCATCCGGGCCACATAATGCAGCTCCAGACAGGCTTGCTAGGGATATTTCCCCATTACTGCTTCAGTGCCGAGTGACAGATCTGAGTCCCACCGCATTACAGGTGGTTGCAAATCCAATTTCCTTCCCCAAAAAACGAGGCATGTTTGCACCTGCCTCGACCCCCCTGCACCCTGCATAAGGATGGAGCGACCGGCTGAGCAATGAGCGCAAAGCCCACATGGCATTAATCCTCCATGTTCATATCAGAAATCCAAATCTCTAATTTACTTCGTCCTGAAGTCACTTAAATGTAAGCATCACTCCTGGTCCTACTTCTGTATTTATTTTTCTGGTTGCAGATATAATTGTTATACTAACAGTGCTTTAGCTGTGATTATAAATACCCAAACTCCCATGCCTATGTATGTGCAGGCACGCATCCACACACGCTCATTCTTCTACCTCTTGAGAAATGGGTCTGTTCCGCTTTCTTCTGCTACTGATAAAATATTGATTAGGGAATTTGAAAATTTGAAATGATTTAGGAGTCCCTGGATGGGAAACGTAATGTACTGTGCCGGTCGCATTATGAGCCATCCATCACCTGTCAGCAAGCAGCAAGAAAGTGACAGAATCAATACAAACGTGTCTGAAGATGGGTTTAATTCATTTCCCTTCCCCCTCAGGCCATGGCTGGAGCATCCCAGCCAGAGGAGGAGGAAGCTCGGTAACACCAGCCCACCCTCAAGCCACCCAAAGTGCAAGAGGGTTAACTTCTTTCTTGGCAGTCCAACCACATCAGGGCCAAGGTGGGTGACCTTGGCCACATTCCCAGGGGAGCACGGCCAGGCCAGCCAGCCAGGAATTGCTAAATCAGACCCTGATTTGTGCCCCAAGATGTTCTGGGGTACCTGCAATGTCCATGTGGATCACAGCACCTGCACAGCTCCTACTTGAAGCTGCTTTGATTGACTTGGGCAGGTTGTTATTTGTCCCTAAAGCCTCCGGATGGCTGGTAGTTCCAGCCTGTCCAGCACATTTTACGCCATGAAACACTCCCATACATTAGTCTGCTTTCAGAGGGACCAGACTGGCCAGCAGAGAGTGTGAATCTCTCCTTGCTTCCCTACTTCCTGGCCAGCAGACAGTATGAATCTCACCTTGCTTCTCTACTTCCCTTCTGCATCACCCACCTTTAGTCAGCATGGCCTGATCCAGCTGCTTGTTCCTCAAGCATTTGTTGTTCTTACTCTCATCAAGAGTTTTAAAATAAAATTAACAAAACAAAACAAAACAAAAAAAAACACAAAAAAAAAGGGGGTGACTAGAATCTATCCATAGGGTGATATATCATCCTCCCACATTCTGCAGATGAATTCAATTGGCCTGTGATCCTATTTTGCAGATTCCCTTAGAGCACTGTAATTCATCCTGCAAGGCATTTCAAATGAGACTGGACAGAGCACCAGAGAAATGACAGGAGTCAGGCGCTCTGCCGTGCTCCCTGGGAGCAGAGAGGGTGACCAGACAGGCTATTGCTCATGTGTGATTAGAGCTAATTATTCCAGGGCACACCGCAGGAGGTGATGGCAGCACAAGAACAGCTCGGACAAGGCCAACAGAGTTCCCAAAAGCTGCTCCTTAACTCAAGCCAGCCCACCATGGACTACGATAGGCAGCAGCGTTAACCCTGGCTGTAGAGCACACAGTGTGGCACAAGGGATGTTCCACAGCACAAGACAACTTTTGACCTGCCAGCTGTGAGTAGAAGACCCAACAGCCTGCTAGGTGGGAACAGGAGGATCTCCAAGCTTCCACCTTGACTGGCTCTTTGTCCCGACAGAAGCCTGACAGACAACCCTCCCCTCTTCCCGATTTCTTTCAAGGCTTCAAGGAGGCAGCACAGGCCAATGGATACAGGAGCAAGCACTCATCCTTCTGGGCAGCATGTTTCTCCTCTGTTCTTTGGCTGATGATGTGGCTGCAGGTATGACTTCTTGGACAAAACTTTCTCATTTATTTTAATCCCATTATTTAATAGACTGCAAAACCCTTAATGTGGGAGTCTCAACTACTGCAACTGTGCAATTCACTCCAGATACATCCCTTCTACCTCACCATCCCTAACAGACTCTATAAACGGTTTCCAAATCCAGCAGAAGTGCTCTATTTGCTGCCTAGTATACCATATAATCTTTTGCAGAGGTAGTATTGATCTTATTAAACCTGCAGCCATTGAGTCCTCAAATGTGTCTCAGCACTTGCTTGCCTACAGCAAAGCAAAGTACCTCGTCCAGCCCTACAGCAACGTGCAGGTGACGGCACCAGCCCACACTGACCCAGAGGCGAGAGGATCAGTGCATTCCTGAGAACAATTTAATAGTCAGTAGAGCCATGGCTGTAGGGTGTTCAGTCAGAAGCAATACCCCGTCTCAAAAAGAAATGTCTGAGTCATTTTAACTGTAAGGGACAGAAATTAGGGACTAATTCAAGCCGTAACAGGTACTGAATGCTGAGTCCAGATGCAGCTCTGCTCATGGCTAATGGATTATGCACAGTGAGACTGGCTCAAGGCTCTCAGCTCATCACTTCAGAACCCTCACAAGACTCACTCACAGCTACTTTGCCAAATTTTTCTCACCCGTCCATAAAGGGAGAAACTCATGAGATTACTTCCACAGTCCTCTCCAAACAAGCAACCCTTCCCACAGCACTGAAGCCGGCTCCAGATGAGAGAAGAGAGCCTGTAGGAGGCTGGGCAAGGAAAGCAGCATTAAGATGCAAAACACAGAGTTAGAACTCTGGAAAAAAGTATATATACACATCTATATGTGCAGGAAGGTGAAGCTCACATTTTTGAGGGAACGCAGCAGCACAGTGTGCTGGGAAGGCAGAGGCAAAGAGCACAGTCTAACCAGATGTTTGCTTGACAGAGCATCAGCACTGGGTTATGTTCCCAGGCTGCCCTGGCAGCGACATCCAAGGAGAGGACAGATGGCAGCTCCACAGCGGAGCATTAGGACCATGACTCGTGTCTTTCTTCTAGACAAGGCTCTGGTGCTGCCAGCTTACAGCAGGCGCTGAAGGAAGGGGTGATAAGTGGCCACCGTCTGGCCCAGAGGCACTGGGGTGCCAAGCAGAGAGGAGAAGGAGGCACGGCTTCCACCCCTTTGACATTCGCGCTGACCCAGTTGTGTCAGCCCCGCTCGTCAGCCCATCCGTCACCCTGCTGGCTCCTGCCGGGGCCTCAGGACCTGCGAAGGTGGCTACACATGTTGGACTATTTGTCTTCTCAGGTTCTTGGGACAAGGAGGCTGACAGCCCTATTAGTCATCTGACAAAGCAGAGCCCAAACACATCCCCAGAGAGGAGGACAGGGAATAACCCCAGGGAATAAGGGAAAATCAAAGTCACATGGCTTCCAGCTTCCCAGGGAAAGGCAAAACATCAGTACAGCCTGAGAACTGAAATCCTTGCAAGAAGTATGTGGGGAAGAACCCTGGAAGCTGAAGCTTTCACTCACCACTGTCATCTTTCCTTAGCCAAGAGTAAGTTGCTTCTGTTAACAGGGAGGGATCATCCCCTCTTTCAGCACTGACATTTTAAGCCTTGTCCTGGGACGTGCCCAGGTTGGGAGACCTAAATTACTTCTGCACCAACCCCAATTAATCCTGCAGTCTTCAAGAAGACACATCATTGCTCTAGGAACCAGCCACCCACTCACACACACTGCTACGAAGAGGAAGAAATACTGATCCAACAGCCCAAAGAAGCCATCTGAACCTACGTGATGCCCACACATCCTGAAAGCAGCAGGTAGGGACCTGGATCTCTGTGTCAGGGGAAAACCAGGATATAT
Organism: Callaeas wilsoni; assembly: GCA_013398955.1. Classification (NCBI taxonomy): domain Eukaryota; kingdom Metazoa; phylum Chordata; class Aves; order Passeriformes; family Callaeidae; genus Callaeas; species Callaeas wilsoni. The sequence continues at coordinate 123,962 of VWPU01005464.1, forward strand.
ACAACAGCTCATCAAGTTGCTGAAAGCACCAGGCACAGAGGTCAAATGACTAAGGATTGTACTACAGGTCCTCAGAAACACATCGGTGGGATGTCACATCATCTTATTCCAGAAGAACAGCAAAAGAAGCGCCCTGCTCCCCACACTGCCAAACCAACACTCCTCCAGCCAGTGCAAGTATTTCCACTGCACGCATACACCCAGGCCGTGCATCAAGGCAGCTCCTGACTTTCCAGATAAGCTGGTTTTTAGGTAGGGATTTCTACATAAAGGATCATAACCCAGCTTATCACCGTCACCCAAAGCTGCCCACCTGCCCTGCCAACACCTCCAGCAGAGCAGGATCCCAGCCAGCACCAGTTCCAGGATCTTCCTCAGCTGTTCAGGACACAGCCAGAAGTCAGAGACTGAGCCAAGGCTTTGTAAAATGGAGCGTGTCGTAGGTGGGGAGGAGGGGAGAAAGCTCTTTGAGCAAGTAATTTCAATTGCCTTGAGAAAACAGGTTGTTAAAATGATAGAAATAAATGGGTTGTTTGAGTAGCCTCAGAAATGCTTTCAGAGAAAGCTTCCAGGTAGGAACATTGATTGCAAATACTTATTAACTGCTCCTTCATTATCAAAGAGATGTGATACATATGTTTACAAATTTTGATACATTTTTATTAATCCTATTTAACTGTTTCGTTCTCTAAACCTTCCGAGGAGAACCGTCACCAAGCAACTCCCTAAACACAACTTCCACTTCTGCACAGGCAGGCGTGGGCACCGGAGGAATCACTCAAGCATCTGCCTGTACTGAGGAACATGTGGCGCCAGTGTTAGACCCAAAATGACTCTTTTGATCCCAGTCTCTCGAAAAAGGAGGATTTCACTTCAGAAAATACATGATAGGGTCACTTACCCACCTTTGTCCACTCATGAAAGCCACTAGCCAAGAGATTGTAGGTCCCTCTAACTCAGCCTCCTGTCTCCCACAGCAACTGAGCTTGATGCTAATGGCAAGAACTGAAGAGAAGGTGGAAGGTGGAGGTGTTTTCCCAAGATGATTCTCCAGCTCCTAGCAGCTCAGCACTAACAAACTCCCAAGCTGTAAATTGCTTCAGGGCTGTGTTTAGGCCCATCATCAAGAGTTATCTGCCATGAAATTGCCAAGTTCCTTTTTAAAGGTTCATGATATTTTTTGGCCGCCACAACATCCCAGGACAACACGTTTCCAGGGCTGAATTAGTTCCCCCGCACGCACAGCATGTAAAGCTGTTTGATTTAAACATGAAGTCCATTATTTTCTTACCCTGCAGGAAACAACAACTACCTTCTAAGCATCTTCCTGGGTGAATTTATCCATGTCTCAAGTCCTCCTTGTTGATGCTTTCCCCAAGCTGGTGAGTCCTGACCTAGGCTACCCTCGGATGGAAGTACTGACACCAAGTTATATAAAGCATGGCTCCTTGCTCTTGCCAACATCTTCTCCAGCAGCAATGTCAGCGTGAGCGATGCCCTGTGCTGGGACAAGCGTTCTCCTCTGGGGCTCCTCCCTGGAGCTGCTCTTCCAGTGGAGAATCTGAAGGTCTTTTTATTTTAAGCAGGCTAGAGAGAGGCACAGGCAGAAGATGGATGAGGAGGATCCCTGCCTCAGGACACTGCTGCAACGAGAGACAAGATTTCCCTCCGAGAAAGCCTGTGCCAGAGGGATGCACAGATTGTCACCTCCTGGCTACTTGGGCAGGAGTTTCTGTCCAAAGAAGAGGCATCATGCTGACCGCCAGATTCCTGCAGGCTTCCACAGCCTCCATCACCCTACTGGAAGAAGGGGGTCCTGCCAGCCCTTCTCCAGTAATCCTGCCTGAAGACTGCAATGTCCCAGCTAGAAACAGCCCTCTGAGTACACAAGAAGCACAGTGATGCTGGTAGGGTCTGCAAGCTCCACCTGCCACAGAGATCACAGCCAGTACACAAACACATTTTGTTTTCAGAAGCTGAAAACCCCAGTGTGCTGCCGAGTCATGGATTCCTCATCATTAGCACCTTGCCTAAGAGTGCACATAGCACAGCTGGGGTTTGCAGGAGAAAATGGGAAATATCCTCTCTCCACATACAGCTGTTACAGAACACTTCATCAGAACAGGAAACCCAGCAGGGCCCAAAGCCGAGACTCACAGGTACAAACTGACAGGCACAGTACATCCCATGGCCTGCATTCCCCAGCAAACACCTCCTACCAGCTCAAGCACTAGAAAAGCAGTTACACCTTTCTATACACATTGCCTCGGTGTTGCAATTTTCACACCACTAAAGACAGTGGGTTGTAGCAGCCAGGTGTGTTTGGGCCTTCAGCACTGCTGCAGGGCTGCAAAATGGAACCAAACTCTTTGCCACAGAAGCTCAAGTCACCTGTGGGCCAAACCCAGGCTTATGTCTCAGCTACACACCTTCCACAGACACCTTTGCCAGATAAGCCAATTCATCCGTCCAAGAATGTAGGTGATGCTTTAGCTCAATCCTAACCCAGCACCTGCAAATCCCATTGAGAGGTGGAAGAGAGCATCTCTGTCATCAGCAGTCAAGCACACCCAAAGCTTTGGGCTTGTCTGTACTGCCCAGGCATTATTTCCCCCACAGAGAGAATGCAATGGAAGAACTTTTCAGACACACAGACCTCATCCCTCCCTCGCTGCAACTGTGTGGTCCCAGGGGCCTTAATTATCCAGCATCTTTCTTTCAGGGAGCTGCTGTCTGGGAACATTTGCATGTTTGACTCCTCTGGACAAGTTCTGAGGCAGGCAGCTAATCCTCTCGCAGGTCTCAATGTCATATCAATTTTCCCGTTTAAAGCTGAGCTCTCTCCATCAGGGGTTTTAAACTAATGAGACGTACCGAGGCCTTCAACTCTGGGAATATCAAATGCAGTGGGATTCAATTTCGTTTGATTTTCGTGTGGTTTCCCCTTTGTAATTAACACCAGACAGCATGCAACTTCTCTTCATCCTACCACTGGATACCATCTCCGCTCAAGACAAACATGTCAGGAAAGGTGATGCTTCTACCCTACGCTGCCAAAAGCATAATTATTTTTTTTTTGCTTCCTTCCCTCCACCATGAATATAATTCACGTCCTCAAGGTACTATTCAGACCCTTAAATCTCCAAGAGCAGCGGCACAGATCCGTTAGGGTCCGCAGCCCCTCCTACTTCTTACTCACAAGGATTATGCTCCAGAAACACTGGTGCAAGGGCACAAGCTCTGAAAGGATTTAATGGGTCAGTCTTTCCTAAAATCCTTAGGGGGCTGAGGATCTCCAGTGTACCCTAACAAAGATGAGGAAGTATGAATCATAGAATCATTAAGGTTGGAAAAGACCTCTAAGACTATCGAGTCCAACTGTATCTCTTTCCATGTGCATCCTTTCCAAAGGCAGCCCAGTAATCTTTCTACTACATCAGGTTTTCCACACTGCTACAACACAACAGCTGGCACTGACCACTGGCTTGGAGATCACTCAAGCCAATATCCACCTTTTTTTAAAACCTAAATGAGTTCAGTTGTGCCAAATCTGGCAGGACTGGCAAGAAAGACAATGCTCCATTTGATCAGAGGAGCTTGGAACAGTCCCTCAGTGTAGCAAGAGGCTGCACAGGAACATAACATGGTGCAAAAACTTGATCAGCAAGGGGCAGTTCCTACAGGCACTGGTATATGAAGGTTTTGAGGGAGCATGTGTATATTTTAATGTCCAGTAATAAAACCAGACACTGCAAACATCCTATGGCCTCAATCCAGCAGAGATCCCTGCAGAAGGGCTCTCCTGCAACCTCTCTAGCCAGAGAACACCTGAGGCAGGAAGGGAAGATACTGCTCTAAGCAAAAGCAGGCCAGATCTGCATTACACCAAGAGTGAAGCAGATCCTTCTCCACAGTTAGAAAAATAAAGGTCATCAACCATCTACCCCACACACCTTGACCCTGGACTCCCACTGCAGGAGCTACGTAAGGGTTCAGAGCAAGACCTGGGGTCCTCTCTGCCATTCAAGCACAGATATTAAATATACTCTTTTTAAAGGCACAGCATACTGTGTGATATATTTCAAATTAGCATGTAAAATATCTCATTTTTCAAAAAAACCCTGTTTTGTTTACAAGACCTCAGTTGCCACCTTGACTTCTCTACACAGGATAGCAGAAGCTGAAAGGGACTCACCTGGATTAATGCAGTCTGCAAATTTAGAATCATGCTCTTCCCTTGTCTATCTGTAACAGCCACATCCCATTTCTTACAGTGACTTCCACACCAACAGCCCAAAATGACCATTTCAAGAGACATGGCGTTGCATCTGCCCTCGTCCCAGTTCCACCCAGGAAAATGTTTAGGTTCCATTAACCAGAGACCATTGGCCACCCGAAGCTGCAACCAACAGACTCTCCTGTACCTGCAGCACCCCCATGGATGTTTGATGGATGGATCCCTCCCCTGTTAATGGTCACAGTGCTGTGTCCCTGCTTTGGAAAACGCCAGCCCAGCCTCTTGCTGCTGTGCCAGGAGCCTGCGAGTTCCAAGTGTCGAGCGGCACCTCGGAGCAGAGTTCAGTGACACTTTATTATCGCTCCATCACAGAGTTCCCCACACTGCCTGGCAGCTCCAAATAAGCCCTCCATGCTGTGACAGCACCACAGGACCACCGAGGTTTCATCAATATTCATGTCCCAGTGACACTCCAGAGAGCAGTAGAAGCTCGTTTTCGCCAGCAGATCATTAAAAAAAAGGGAAACGAGTGACCTCGCAAGACCAGCTGCGTCACTGATGTCACCAGGAGCTGAAGGGACAGAGACAGGGTCATCACCCAGCACTTCTTTTAATAAATAACAGCTCTGAATGAGCATGGCCTTGCCATGCCCAGCGGGACCCACGTGAGGCTGGAAGCATCACAGACAAAGATGCCCAAACTGCAATGTCGGGCACGGCAGTGCCTCCTCTCAGCAACCCTGACCGGGGGATGATGTTGGAGGAAGCAACATCCAGCAAAACAGGGCTGTAAACCTGAATTAAATTGCTGTTTCAGGCACAGTTAGCCCAGTGCAGGGAACACACACAACTCCCTCCAAGGGCAGTAGCATTTAGGAGCACCCCAGGGCTTCCCGGAAGCATCCCAGCTCAGGGTGTTTAGCAGAGAGCTTCCCCAGGCTGCACTACAGCACTCCACATGCAGAGACTGGATCTCGATTGCCCACCCTAATTGCTGCCATCCGTCACGTTAACAATTAGCATCAGGTTAATGCATTTCCACTGCTCTCAGGAGAGGATGGAGAAGGAAAAGGGAGTCTTAGTCCCAGTTTACCTCGAGTTCACTGGCAGGCCACAAGAAAGCAACTCACAGGCAAACTTTCCACATAGCCAGGTTTCCCGGGATATTCCCAACATCTGAAAAAAACAAAGCCCCACAGGAAAAATCAGCTCCTTCTGCCCTCCTAATCCAAGCAGACGGCTGCCCTTCCTCCACATTCTCACACACATAAAGTAGCTAATGGAAAATCACCTCTCACCAAAAATGAGACAACCTCAGGGGTGGAAGATGCCACAGACTCTTTTTTCTTAGTTCTTTAACTATGTTGATCCCCAACTCAGGTGCATCAGGTAAGGCTGATTCAGGCTCTAAACTCTTCCACAACCCTTAATCTCCAAACATGGTATCAAGAGTTCAATAGGCAAGCAAAGAACCTTCTGTACCCCACATGCATGGCTGCACGCTGAGGCTAAGGGGATTTGCAGCACACTACTTCAGAAAAGTTTTGCTATTTGACTCCTTACAACCTCAGGGGGATAAAGTGTAGAGTCCAAAAATCTGAGGAGCAATCCTAAAATCACAAGATTTATTTCTAAAATTATTTGCCAGATCTGCAACTTCCACAGGCAAGAAGTCTCCTGTATTTATCATCTTCCTCTGAAAAAGAGATTGCCCGAGTAACAGGATAGATCATGTTCAGTCTTGGAAGAGCAGGATGTCTAAGGCCTGAGGTGAGAGATTTGCACACTCACACCCCTTTAAACCAACTCAAAGGACAGTGGGGCAGCAAAAAACCTCTGCCAGGCCTAAAAGCAACATACTCACTTCCCAAAGAGCTGCCCAAAGCATCCTGCAGCTGGGACTGCAGGACATAAAGGTGTGTGGGTGCACAGCTGCAGCACACAGAGCTGTGAGGACACCCAGCAACATGGGGGTCCCTCTCTCTGCACCCAGAGAGGCAGAAATATCCCAGAATTAGGAGCCCATCCTCAGGAAACCCACCCGTAGGAAACCCACTGGAACTGTGTGCTGTAGTCAGCCAGACTCACCCCAGCGCAGCACCCTGTGGTCCTGGGAGCCAAGCAGCCCTGGAAGAAGAGACAGCCAGGTGAGGGCACCTGCATCTACCCAGGCAGGCGCCCCGAGTTTGCATCGGCCTTGATACCCTGATATCATTAAAAGCCAACAGTCCCGGCACTGTGGGTCTGGGGGGTTGTTAAAGCCATCCAGGCACTCACCCACTACCGCCAGCCCTCACAGCCCTCCTTGGAGCTGCCCAGGGCAGCCTGGACTCGACCCCACAGCCCGTCCCCAGTGGGCTCCAGCCCCACAGCCTGCTACCAACAGGGCTTGGACCCCAGACGGGATCAATGGGGCACGAACCCTACAGTCCACCACGAGTAGCCACAACCCCACGTCCCTCCACGAGGGCGTCCCCACCCCACAGCCCATCACAGGCAAGTTTTAGCCCCACAGTCATTCAGATCGAGATCGCACAGCCTGTCACGGGCGGGTTTCAGCCCCACTGCCCACCACAGAGGTTCGTGACCCCACCTCTGGACACCGCCCGTCAGAGGACGGGTCCCCACCCCGCCATGAGCCCGCGCTACAACCTTCACGCGGGGGACACGCCCCCAGCCCCCCTTCCGACGAATGGGCAGCCCTAAATTACCATATATCGCAGTGCGCTCTGGGTACCGCCGGCACCTCACCCTGAGCTGGAAGAAGCGAGCTAAGCGAGGCTATATATAGAGACGGAAGTGCGGTGTGTCGCGTCCGGGGGAAGCTCACTGCCGAGGCCACCCACGGGGTGCGCGTCACCCGCGCCCCGCCTCGGGGAAGGTCTGAGGGAAGGGCCGCCCGCGGCCCCAGCAGGGCCCCGCCCGCGACGGGCGGGTGAGCCACCAGCAAGGGGGGGCGCCGCGCGGGCCGGCCCGGGCAGGAGAAGCCGCGGCGGTTCCCCCGCGGACCCCGGCGGATGCTCATGGCCCCGCGGTGCTTTGAGACAGACTCACGGCCGGCGCGCTGAGTCCAATGGGTGAGGTGGGGCAGCGCCCCATAACCCAATTCAGACTACTCTCCCCCGGACACCTTTTTCCATCGCTCTATTCCATAGTTCCACCCTCCTTTATTCCATAGTTTCACCCTCCTTTATTCCATCGTTCCACCCTCCTTTATTCCGTCGTTCCACCCTCTGTTTATTCCATCGTTCCACCCTCCTTACCTTCCCCGGGCACCTCAGTGTTCCACCCCTACCCCTACCGACTTTAAAACCCCGAACCCGGCGCCCAGCAGAGGGCGACAAAGATGATTAAGGAGCATCTCGCTTGTGAGGAGAGGCTGAGGGAGTGAAAAGGCAGCTGAGAGGGGACTTCATGGAAATATCTGTGTATAAATACCTAAATGTTATCAAAGAAAGCTCAAAAAGAAATATTGGACAGGGCTTCAGGAACCACACATGAGAGATGTCAGCAATGAGTTATACAAACCAGACCTGATTTTTGTGAAGGAGGAAGGTAGAGGCCTGGGGTCTCACCTAGGTGGCCAAACTGTTCACTCCCCTCCCAGCCCCACACCCTCCCTTTATTGACTTTTAAACCCAGAAATCTCACCTTTATTTTACAACACCCTCCACCAAGTAGGCCCAACCTCTGCCACTCCATCCAAAATAACCACAAACACCATTTTGGTTAAAAAAAAACTTCCTGTAATTGGTCTCTGCCGTCCCCACCCACCACCTCACAGTGGGTTGGGGTAGCGATGCTGGGAAAGCAGCCTGGGTTGGGTGGGACGGGCAGCAAGCTGGGAAAGAGAGAGAGAGAGAGGTGGTGTAAGCAATGGGCTGTACCCCAAAATGCTATTTTGCCATCATCAGGATGCAACTACAAGCATCCTCCCTCCATTTTGCTCATTCATCGCACCCTCCCATCACTGTCCTCGCACAACTGATGTTCTTATGAAAAAACCTTATTCTCAGGACTGGTATCACCTAAATTCCCCTGCCCATAGCAGATCACTTGAAATCTGGCACCACCCCAAAATCCAGGAGACACCTCCTCTCCAAAGTAAGGAGCCAGCCCCAGCCTCATGCAGCACCACCCCCTCAGGAAAATGTTCTCACCTGAGAGACCTGGGTAGGGTTGAAGAGAGGGATTGAAGCCAGTGGTGGGAGAGGTCCGGGGTAGCCGTTCTGGAAGGACTGAAGAGAGAGAAACTTAACAGACACCTCCCCAGTTTCAGAGCCACCCCAAGCAGAGAGGTGTCCTGGACACCCCCATCACACACGGACACCCTTCCCTCCTCTCCTCACCTGCTGTCCTGCTGACTGCCTTCCATCCTTCTCCCGTGAGCCTTTCACCTCTGCAGACACCGGACTAACAGCAAAGGTACTTTCACCCTGCATTCCTCCTAGGGCCAGCAACCAAAATCAAAAGCCAACTTAAAATTTAGAGGAGAAGCTTGTAAAAGGCTGACGGGGGAGGGAGGTGAGGGGATCCGTGCGGTATTTACCGGGATCTCTGAAGAGAGGCTGAGCCAAAGGGTTCGTCCCACCTGCGAGGGGGGCACTGGGTGGGGATGGCGACGTCTGCTCCTGAAATCACACCCACCCGTTTAGAGCAGAAGCTCCTCGAGTGGGGAGAAGACCTCTGCACCAGTTACCACACCAGGCTTTTGGGGTATCCATTCTGCACCCATCCCGCTGGAGAGGCACCCCAGGAGCTGCAGGAAACACGGCTAAGGAGGGGCTACAGGGTTAGGGCAAGCAACCCTGGCACAAAGCTAAACCAGCCCGAGAGTTCAAAATTAGGCAGGAGGGTGGACACCAAGCCTGGGTACAGTGTGAAGGCCCAAGGCCCATGGGTTCCCTTCTGTTCTTCATCTCCTGCTAGTTTTAGAAGAATATCCCAGCATTTTTTGCTCTGGGACTGTAGGTCATTCTCTGCCAGGAAGAAACTTCCAGGGGAGGTTCTCACTCCAAGCCCCACCATCAGGGACGTGACACCCTGAGGAGCTGGCCAGATCTGGGATAACCATGCACGGCTGCTTCCCTCTCGCTGCTGCACTTCCAATTAAAGAGGTTTTCCCTTCCCTGCATCTCCTAAAACCTGCCAGAGCAGTGCCGCTCACAGCTGCTGTGTTCCACTCCAGCGGAGGGCAAGCGATCCCTGCAGAGTTTGCCAAGGGCTTGGATGACCTCATGGATCAAAGAGGCTTTATGAATTTACAGTTATTATTAATCAAGGATTCACTTCCAGGCTAAAAGGGCTCCCAGTCCCGCTCTGTCCCCACATAGAATGGCCACAGCCCCTGCACGAGGACAGAGGGAGAAACAGTGGGTGATGGGGACATGTGTCAGCCATTCTCACAGCTGCACCCTGCATGTCACCAAGGACAGGATGGCTTTTTGGCCCCTACCTGTGGTCCTGATGTGGGAGAGTCTGAGTCTGTCTCAGACTCAGCTTTCGGAGAAGCTTCCTTGGTGGGTTTCGACCGAAACCAGCCAAACCACCTGAATCCAGAGCTCTGGGAAATGGAGGAAAAGAGTGGAAAGGGATAAGAAGGGGAGGATGCCAGGGCCCCCAGGTGCCTGCTGGGAGTGGGCACCATTTTTCCAGTGGCAGGGCTGCCATCAGGGACAGGCAAGCTCAGTGCATGAGGCTCACGATGGCTCTGGCATGCTCACCTTGTCCTCCTCTGGCTTCACAGCCTCCTTCAGCTCTTCCGCAGCGTCCTCATCTGCGTTCTCCGAGGAGTGCCGGCTGTCCCCTAAGGAGACAGTGGAGGTCTCCGAGACAGTCCGAATCCTCGTCGGTAACTCCTCCTGCCATCAGACATTGAGGCTGCCACGTGCTGCTCCCGGAGGAGCTGCACTGAGCATGGTCAGAGTGCCTCTGGGACTGCTCCTCACCAAGATTAGTGGGAAGCATCCCTAGAGACCCCCACATGCTTTACACAGCAGGCGGGGAGCAAGAGCACCCACAGCAGGGTCCAGCTTTCACCCCAGGGAACAACTGGCACCATGATGGGGGGATTCCATGCGAGTTCAGTGCATGGAAGGATGGGGCAACACGTCCCAGATCCAGCCAGGACCCTCAATGGGATGGTCTCCCTGGCCCCTCTCACTCACCTGCTCTGCTGGGAGGGCTGGCTGCACCCCTCCAGGGGACAGCCTGGCACCCCAGGGCTCTCCAGCTTCTTCTGTGGAGCAGAGGAAAGGACACAGTCAAGGTTTGATCTGAGGAGCTCCGGATGTATCCATCAGAGGTATTTCCAGAGCTTCTACCATGCCCCTCTCCAGAGCACAGCCACCCATGTGGTGGCCAAGATGTCCCCCAAGAGATGCAAAAGGCCATTCTGGTCCCTGTCCCTGCCAGCACCAGGGAGTTAAGTGGTGAGGCTGAACTGGTGCATCTCAAAGGCAACTTCTAAGGAATAAATTCCTCACTATGAGTGTGGGGAGGCCCTGGCACAGGTTGCCCAGAGAAGCTGTGGCTGCCCCATCCCTGGAAGTGTCCAAGGTCAGGCTGGATGGCGCTTGGAGCCACCTGATCTAGTGGAAGGTGTCCCTGCCTGTAACAGGGGGTTGGAACTAGATGGTCTTTAATGTCCTTTCCCAACACAAACCGTTCTGGGATTCTGTGATTTTTGCAGGGAAACAAGGCTGCAGCACTTACCTGCTGGCAGCACTGGCTGCGGAGGGGGCTCAGCAAAATCCCCTCCCAGAGGGGCACACGTCCCTTGGTTGAGCACAGGGGGCTGCAGGTCTCTCCCAACGCTGGGCAGTGGCGATGCCACCACCTGAGCAGGTGCTGGGGACCAGAGGGACACGTCCTCCTGGGAGCTAGGTCCCTGGGGTGGCACAGGCTGGAACCACTCCTCATACTGGTAGCCTTCACTCTGGGGAATCTCATTGCCAGGCTCTCCATCTGCAAAAAAAACCACACCTCAGGAGCTTACAATTTTTATGATGTTTATAATTCTATTGGGCTGTTGCACAGATTTCTCCCCTTTTCCATTACACATCAGCAGGAGCTGGGGGAGTGAGGAAAGGCTCCAGAGACCAGGCAAGGGAGGAGGTAGGACACAGCACAGCAACAGGAACCTTCCAGAGGTTTCAAGGAAGGTGGTCTGGGAAAGAAAGGGGGGGAAAAAATTAAAATCCTGGGAATGTGCCTGAGGTTATAAATTAACTCAGAAGGGGAATGCTATGGAAGCAAAGAGCCCACAGGCAGCACTAGCAGCTCAAAGGAGTCTGAGCCCTTCAGCCTTTTCCTCCACTCCTGCTCACACCCTGAGCAGGAAAGATTCGCCAAGTAGCCTTCATTCCTGTTCCACAGCAGTGCACACGGGTGAGTTCCTTGCTTTAGGCAGATTTATTCAGAGCTGGGATTTTTCTGTTTGAAAGGCAGGTTGAGCGAGTGGGATTTGTTTTATTTAACACACACATTGGTCCCAGGTGTGTGTCCTGTTTATTCCAGCTCGGCAGCCTCCTGCCAGAAACACTGGGCAGGCACTGGGAAATTTCTTTCCCATTGCTGTGAGACATGGCAGGCAAGACCCCAATCCCATAGGGAAGGACTATGGCACCTCTTGATGCAGTGCTATCAAACCCTTTGCTTTGCTGCCAGCATCACCTCCAGCCCACTCAGGGTTGGCTTCACACCCATGAGCTGCTCCCACATGGCCTGGAGAGGCTCAAGATCCACAGGGAGGAGGATGGATGCTCAAATTCATGCTGCCTGGCAAGCTCAGCTGGAACAAGTCATGGAGGACAGCCTAGGTTGTAAGAATGGAGAGGGAGAACCACATGTATCCCAGCTTGGCACCTGAGCTGGGCTTTGTCTTTCCAAGATGGATGGATTCAGCACCAAGCCAGCTTTCTCTGCATGCAGGTCCCTCAATTGGTGACTCTGGATGGCCTTCACAATGAAGAAAAGGGCCAAGCATAGGGAAGGCGAGCTATGGAGACCACATGGACCTGGCCGCTCGGAGAAGCCAAGCCAATGGGACCATCATATCTGCAACTTCCTTCCAGGGAAGGAAGATCATACTCTCAGCCCTGATAGCAGCAGAAGGCAATCAGGATTGATGATCCTTTTTACTGCCTGGGAGAGCTCTTTGAAAAGGAATTTGGCAGCAGCAGGCAAAGCTGATAGGAAGAAATGGCTTGAAAGAATTAGTTGTGTTTCATCCTGTCTGCACCAGCCTCTGTTCTCCACACTTCAGTGCCAGCATTCCCAGTAGAAAGCCAGATCCAAGGAGCAGGGGACTGTGTAGGAGTGTCCTGCTGATGGAGGTGGATGTGAAGCAACACCGATGCGTCACCAGCCCCTGACTTCTCCTCAATGGGACATCCCAATGGATGCCTGCCCAGCTGGGAAAGAAAAGCTCCCCTGCTCCCCAGGGGATGGGTGTATCCCTCATCTTGATGTCTCTGGGCCCTCTGGGTGGGTTGGCACTGGAGGGGACTCTTGGGGTCACCAAAGGGCGAAGCAAAGGGATCAAAGAGGCAGCAGGGAAGGAGAAATGCTGGGTCTTCCGCAACAGGCATCCTGCAGCCTGGCACACAGCAGGATGAGCTCCTTCCTGAATCCTTTGCTCTGTAAGTGTGAAATCCCTTTAGTTCAGCTCCAGTTTGCACCCTCGGAGGATTGCCTGGGAATGGGGCCGTCTCCCCTGAGGCTTAGCTGGGAGGCTCATCCAGCACCCACTCCCAGCTCCTCTTCTCCTCCCACGGCACCCACAGGGACCCCCGAAGCTGTGGTAATTAGGCCCAATTACTCAGACTTTGTATGAGGACATGAGCATCAAGCCCTCGCTTTGCAGCCCATGCCTGAGGGATGCATGCAGGCAGCAGCAGCCTTTGAGCTCTGGGGGGATGCAAGGAGCAAGGAGTTGCTGCTGGTAAAAACTCCAGGGAGTGGGAAGCTGCTTCCCAGCCCCTGGCAGCACAATCCCACACAGGGAGAAGCCCACTGTGGTGACCACAACCTGCTGCTTTGTTTTATTTACCTGCTGTTGGTAGAACAGCGCAGGGCAGCTCCAGCTGAGCAGGTGCCGCCTCTGGAGGAAGATCATCTTCCACCTGCAGAGGGAAAACATGGTAAAATGGATAGGAAAAAAGGATGGCACAGGACAAAGACTGAGGAAACCACAAAGCCAATGCAAAGGAAAGCACAGTGCTTGTGGATCTGAGGCTCACAGCCCACCCCAGGCTGCAGGAGAGACCCACACCAGCATGGACACAGCTCTTTCCCAGTAAGTGAGAGGGGCTGCAGCACCCCTGAGAGCAGGCAGGAGGGGAAATGAGATGGAAAAGGCCACAAAACCAAAAGCATATGTGAAATCTGAATGAAGAGCATTAATCCAAGCACCAGACCATAGTTAAAAGACTCAAGAGTACACCCACAAGGTGACACCCCACCAGTGACCTCTGCAATGTCCTCCCTGCCAAGGGAGACCATCACTCACCCACCAGCCCCTGCCTGCCCTCTTTGAGCCAAAACAAGGAGTGTTTTGCCCTATGTGAAGCTCTGCAGCCCTCAGGCACTGCAAACCCATCGCTCCCACTGAATCTGCAGGTCCCAGAGCAGAGACCACATCTCAGAGCTCACAAGCCAAAGGGGAGCAACAGCTTTTGAACCTCCAGCCCCTCTCATTCAGGGAAGAGGAGGAAGATGCTCCTGCAGACAAACCACCATTCAGACCAGCTGTCCCACTGCATCTTCACTCCTCCTTACCTCCCACTCTCGGCAGCAGGCTCGGAGCTGCTCCAGCCAGTCGGGCTCCAGCGCCTGGTCCTGCTCCGGCATCTCCAGGAGCAGAGGGTCAGAGAGCTTCAGCCGCTCAGCCAGCTGCAGGGCCAGGGGGACAGCAGGGATTATCACACGTGCCAGATCCACAGGGATCCGTCACAGACGGTGGGGCACACGGGCTCAGGAAAACAGCATCACTTCATAACATGGGGGTAAAATAACCCCAGCCTCTTGTGCAGGATTTATTCCCTCTCCCGCACTGCCACAGAGGTGCCAGCCCATCCCATGCCCCACAGTCTCAGCAGGGCTGGCTCAGCACCTCCGCAGAGATACCAAAATACTGTGTCAAAGATGCTCCTCACATCAGAGACAGGTAACTATCACCGTCCTTTTTCCCCCCTGAGGAAAATGAGTGGATTTAATCCCACCTAACAGCCATCCTGGGGCACTGGCAGGTTTGTAGGACACCCCACCAGGAGCCCTGGAAAGAGCCCAGCTCCCAGGGCAGTTCATCAGCTCCTCACCTACCCCATGAGGAGGTATGGGAGCCGGTGTTTGTCTGATCTGCATTTACAAATCTCTGAGAAGATTTCACAGCCTCCCAGGCTTGTCCTGATGCTTGACATCCTTAGAGCTAAAGAGTTTTTTCTTAATATCTAAGTGAAATCTTCCCTGCTGCAAATTAAGTCTCTCTATCCCTGCTCCCGTGGAAGCTGTGAGAAGAGCTAGGCAGCATCCCCCACAAGCAGCCTCCTGCGTGCTGGAGGGCTGTTATCACATCCTTCATACCCCTTTCTCCCCCACCCTATCTCACCTAGAAGAAATAACCCTGAGGCCTTCTTAGAGGTCGTTTTCCCCTCAATCTCTTATCACCCCAGCTCTCCACTCCCACACTCACTCCAATTTAGCCCTGTCTCCACATGCAGCAGCCCAAACAGGCCCCAGCCAAGACCCCTGAGACCCCAGCATGGGGGGATTATCATCTCCTTGTCTCAGATATGCCAGTTGTACTCTCACAACCCAGAATAACACTATAACATTGGTGGTTTTTTTTTTTTTTCCTTTTGTAACAGCATCCTGTTATGCTGCTGCTCAGTATGTTTTCCACGCTCCACTATCTCCCCCAGGTCCCTCTCTGCAGTATTGCTGCTGTGTTTTTAACTTCTCCTGCAGAAGAGGGGTCTGTGCTGCCCTGGCTGCAGCCATCTCAGTGACACGGGGCTCCAGCTCCCATCAGTGGAGCAAGAGGCTGTTCTGGGGCGACCCAGGAGCCCAAGGTGAGATGCAGGGCTCCCTGCAGAGCTAATTCCCTGTCTGAAGGAGCTGGTTAGACAAGGATCTAGTTTTAAGACAGTAGGGTGAGAGGAGATGGCACTCAAAGCACTCCTCTTCATCCACATCTTTACTGAATATTCTCTCGCTGGTATCAGCCCACCAGCACCCTGATCTAGTGCAAGGTGTCTCCCATGGCAAGGGAGTTGGAACTAGACGATCTCTAAGGTGCCTTCCAACCCAAACCATTCTAGGATTCTTGGGGATTTCTCCAGTTTTCCCTGGCTACTGCATGCTCACTTATCTTCAATACCTTGCTACAAGGCTGCCAACTTGGGGGCCACCAAAAGCCACCCAGAGGTGACTTTGCAGCTCAGCCATCCTCCACAGGCACACGAGACTCAGCTATTCCTTCCTGCACCAGCCCCCAGCAGCTGTTTCTTTCTATTCCTGAACTTCTCAAAAACAAACTCTAAACCAGCACAAAACACACTTCCCAACTCTGTGAGTTTACAGCAAGACAGGACCTGCACAGCTGGGAGACTGGGACTGGCCATGAGAGCAAAGTAACCCAGCAGCCAGCCAGGAGCCTGCACTACCTACAGACCCACTGTCCCATCTCTTTACAAACACACCTATGTTCATCCTAAATCAATCACAGGAAAAGGGAAATTATAAGCATGATTACTCCTAAACGGGGGGAATGTTTAATCCAAAAGCTAATGTGCACTTTGATCCAGTATTAATGAACCAGCACCTGGTTGTATATCGTCCCCAGCTTCAAACGAGGGGAAGTCTTAATCAAACACTAATGTGTATCATAATTTGTAACACAGTCTAGAACATCAAAGACAAGACCATCTACGAATGCACTAGTTTTTCAGATGAAAGTGTTTTCTCCCAGGAGAAGCATTATCCCCAGCAGAATGGCAGATCTGAGAGGCTGTTAGACAGTAAATAGGCTTCGATGACGGCGTGAGGAAGCAGTGCCAGCCAAATTTTGGGTGAACTCAGCAGCACCCACTTCAGACAGGCATCTCGCTTCCCCTCACCTCACAGCACCATGCCTTTAGCCCTTTTCATACAATCACAGAATGGTTTGGGGTTGGAAGGGACCTTAAAGCTCATCTTGTTCCAACCCCCTTGCCATTTGCAGGGACACCTTCCACTAGACCAGGTTGCTCAAAGCCCCATCCAACCAGGTACTAAAGGCTGGAGGAAGGTCACGAGCAGCCTCAGCACTGCCCTGGTCCCGTGAGAGCCCCACTTTCCTGGGGGACCTGGGACACTTTGCCCCACTCCTCTCTTCCCCAGCCCCTCGCTCAGGAAGTAGAGGGGCTGCACTTGGTGCTGCAAGTTGGGCCATGCTCCCTCTCACTGTCACCCCAAAACACACCCCTCAGGAGGTAAAGAGAATTGTAGACGGCGTGCTGGAGGGGAAGTGTGCACTTAGACTTCACTTCTTAAGTCTGTGACATTTAGAAGTTCAGAAAACCCCTCCAGATTTAAAAACATCCTTTGTTTCCAAATAACTCTGCTCCTACTTGGCAGTCAACATAATACCTTTGTTTTCTACCCTAAATCCATGGGGATTAGAAACCCTGTGGAGGTGTTGGCTTTGCTGTACTTGGCAGCAAACCCTGGGGGGCTGCTCAGAGCTGCCAACCACTCCCACCCACGGGAAACCCTGAGGATGCTCCCTCCCCAGCAGGTCCTGAGTGGGTATCACACCCTGGTCGGGATGCAGGAGGTCCAGACTCACCCTCACCACTTGCTGGGCCAGGACGGGGTGCGCGGCCGGGTCCTGGCGCAGGAGCGCGGTGGAGATGTGCTCACAGTACTGCAGGGCCTGGGCTGGCAGCCCGTGGTCAGCCAGGCGGGAGGCGTAGAGCAGCTTGTACACCTCGGGAGAGGGAAGCAGAGCAGCCGTAGGTGGGAGCAGGGAGATGGACAAGTCTGTGGGTGCCCTGCGCCGTGGCACTTCACCCCAGCGTGACTCAGAGCACCCTGGACCGTGTGCCTCAGATCGTGCGCACCCTGGATCGTGCGCCCAGAGGTCACTTGCGACCTGGGGCCACTTCCACCCACCCCCATGGAGGCATCCAGCCCCCCCTCCTTGAAACAGGCAGGGAGGAGCATGGCAGCTTCATGGAATCCTAGAATGGTTTGGGTTGGAAGGGACATTAAAGTTTATCTAGTTCCAACCCCCTGCCATGGCCGGGGACACCTCCCACTAGACCAGGTTGTTCCAAGCCCCTTCAGCCTGGCCTTGAACACTTCCAGAGGATGTATTCATCCAAACCCATAGTGCCCAAGGCAGCAACAGCTGGGTGCTACTTTGCAATAGGAAAAGCTCACCTGTTACCCAGAGAGCAGGAAGGCAATGAGACCTGAGCAAGCATTGATCAGACACACTGTGCACCCCAAAATCTGCCCTGCATGAGTCCCTTGGCTAAGGCAACTTCCCCATCATTCCCAAAGCCCACGAAGGGGACAAGCCTCAGGAAGAGCTTGAATTCAAGGCTTCAAGGAGATGGGTGCATGTTCTGGGGCAAGTCTGAGCTGTTGCACAAGATGTAGTTGAGCATATTCACTACCTGGAAGGGGAGCAGGAAGGATTCGGGCTGTCGTAGCTGCTGGCAGTACTCGAAGATTTCCATCCTCTGGATGGCCTCTGTCCTGGCAAACTGAGAAAACGCCTGGCTGCAGAGGAGAGGGCTGGGGTCAGTGAGCAGGAACAGAGCTCCCTCCCCAAACAGCCCCACACAGAGTGCACATGAGCAGCAGGAAAAACCCCAAACAGGGATTGCTTTTGCGTAAAAGTGATATCCCAGGGATGGGGAAAATGTGGGAGAGGTGACTCTGGCAAGAACCCCAGCCTCCAGTGCTCGCTCACCGGTGGCTGCTGCCCAGCAGAGCCATGCGATCTGCCTTTGCTCCAAAGTAACCAAAAGGAATATCTGCTATAAGGTAGCAGAAATGAGCTGCTTCAACTGCTCCCTTGCTGGCTGGATGGGAGGAAAAAGACAAACACTTAGTCCTGAGACATCACCACATGGTCAGCTTTGCTTTGGAGGCCCTCAAGCTCATGCAAAAACACAAACCCAACTGCCTCAATTTCCTGCCCATGCAGACTCTGATCCCTCCTTTGTCCCTGTCTTTTGTCTGTTTTCCCCAGTTCCTGCTTTTTGTTTCGGGAGGTTTCAGTTCAATGGTAGAACCGGGGGAGCTTGAGCAGGGCCAGCTCCAGCTCTTGCAGGGTGCCGTTATTGGCATAAAATCCCACCATTGAGAGCAAGGCTTAGTCCCTGCAGTGACCTACACCTTCCCTGGGCCCAACTGCTCCAGGTGTCTCCAGAAGAGCAGCTATGGATGTGCCTGAGCCCAGTTCATCTGAGGATCCATTAGCACCTCACTCCTTCCACCACGCAGGTAGTGCAGCTCCAGGGGTACAGGCACAACCATCTCAGCACCACCCCTCAGCGTGGACATGCACGGTGACATTGCAGTGCCCGCCCCTGTTACGGCTGCTCCCACTGATCTCAGCTCACCCAAAGTGTCCCCCATGGTGACAATGGCTCGGTGGTTCAGTTCTGTGTCTCCAACCTTGTTGGACAACATCACAGCCAGATGGGGCCTCCAGTCCCCCCACGTGGCATCCCCGCAGCACTGGAGGGAGATGAGGAGAGCAAAGGTGAGCAGAGATGGTAACCAAAAGGTGGGCGTCACAGGCAGGTGACAGCACAGGGGAGCCCATGCCAGGGCCAGCCTCTTGCTCACGAACCCATGCTGCCTGAGGAATCCTTCCCGACATGAGCTGGAAGAGGGTCTGCAGCGGGTCATTGGTGGCCAGTGTGCTGGTGAACCTGTGAGGAGACAGCAGAGAAGGGCTGCAGACCAGGAGCCCATACCTTCATTCACCTCCCAAAGCACACCCCAAATGCCCCAAGAAACTGATGTCTTGAGGGGTTTCCTAGAGAATCCAAGAATGGATTGAGTTGGAAGGCACCTTGTAGTCCAACCCTCCTTCCATAGGCAGGGGCACCTTCCGCTAGACCAGGGTGCTCCAAGCACCATCCAGCCTGGCCTTGGACACTTCCAGAGATGGGGCAGCCACAGCTTCTCTGGGCAACCTGTGCCAGGGCCTCACCACCCTCACAGGGAAGAATTTCTTTCTAACGCCTAATCTAAATCTTAAACCCTCCTTCAGCTCAAACCATTCCTCCCTGTCCTATCACTCCATGCCCTTGTAAATAGGAGGCAGAGAGGATCATCAGCCTCTGGGGATGATGATCTGTATTACCTTCAGAGCAGGCAGGTCTCCAGGATGACACTGCATAAAACCTCCTTGAAAGGATTTGGGTTCCACAAGACAGAAAATTTCTGCTTAACTCTCCCTGAAGGGATCAACCCAATCCAGACTAAGTACATTAAATTCCACCAGAAAATGCTCATACGAGTGGGATGAACAGCTGGGACTAGGCTGGATCACAGTGAAGATGGCGCAGGTCCCTCTGCCCCATGGCTGTCTTTGCTAGGGCAGCATGGGCAAAGCCAAAGACTCAGAATAAATTAACCCTTCACCTCCAGGGAATGGCTTTCCTCTTGCTTTCCAGCCCCCTACTTGGTTTCTCCTGTCCATTGGGAAGCCTGCAGGACTCGGGCCTATTTGGATGGATGCCCTCTGTCCCCTTTGCCCCCTCTGGAAAGGCTCCAGCTGGAATCAATGCTCTTTTCCGGTTCAGGGGGCACTGAAGGGATAGCAGGCTTGGAAAGCCAGCTGTGGAGTATCATACTTTGCTTTAGCTTCTCCAACTTACCCAGTGAGGACCCAGCTGTACGTCCGAGGGTCCATCTTACTGGAGAGGAACAGGGCATGGCCCCAGAGCTGGTTTCTCATGGCCCAGACCAGAGCATCCTGCAGTTGAGGGGGAGAAGAAACAGGGTTTGCACCAACTCTGCTTCCCCCCCTCCCTCTCCTCTGCTCCCCCAGCTCAGAGGAGAGCCCCAATAACTGCTCTGGCTTTAAGTAGCCTCCTCCAAAAATCTCTTCCATGTTCAAATCTCTTCCAGGTCCCTTTGTCTTCCTACCTTGAAAATTTACTAGAACTTGGACCCTCAAAGCAATGTTGTGTCCCCTAGATTTCCAGATCTGTGCTGCCTGTTAGCTCTCAATGCCGTGGGATCCCATTCTGGGCACCCAAGCTGCTCTGCATCCAACCTTCCTCTCTTCTCCTTGTGCCTTAGGTATCCCTAAGGCACGAGGATTTTTCAGAGATCACGTAGCTGCAGATGAGTTTGGAACAAGATGATCTTTAAGGTCCCTTCCAAAGCAAACCATTCTAGGACTCTATGAAACTAAATGTGGTAGAAGTGCTGGTAAAAGCCTCTGCATCTCATCTTCACTTGAGTCCCCCATCCCAGTTCCCAGTGGTGAGAAATCACTGCCATAAGCCCTGTTGTACAAACACAGCTTGGAGGGCTGATCTCACAACCATAAATCACTTCTTGACCACTCTTCCCTTTAAAACCTGCCTGAAGAGGCCAAGAGGTCCAAGAAAACAAACCTGCAGCCCCATGTCCTGGATCCCACTCACCACTTACTTTCTTCCTGCCATAGTAGAGGAGCTTGGTGAACTTCTCCACTATCTGTGCCTGTGTCTCCACGACGGGAGGGACCTCCCCAGTGATGAGGTCCAGCGTGCCCGGCTGGCGCGACGCCCACTCCTCATCCGTCAGGCCCATCAGGTTGGCCGCAGGGTCCTGCCTCTTGTACTTGTCCTGTCGCCTGCAGTCCTGCATCAGCAGCTCAGCCGTGTCTGAGCCCACCATGGACTGGGAAAGGGAAAGGAATGAGGCACGTGGAGGCTGCCCCACGAGCAAAGGCTGACAGCACTTCCAGTCTGCATCCCTTCTTACACCTGTATCCTCATCCCAGCACATCCCTCCAACAAGACCAGCTTTGCCCACCAGCACGTGGGTTTGGAAGGAAAAGGATTCAGCACAATTAGCAAGACCTTCACAACACTCCCTCTGATGACCTTATCCACATGCTTCCAACAAGCAGATACAGACTGGATTGGGTGGATTTCATCGGATTAAGGGAATGGCCCCTTTTCAGGCATGAGTGCTGGCTCCTCAGTGAAGGTGGCACCAGTCCCCTTCATTAGGCTGTTGTTAGTTCCCAAGGACGAAAAGCAATTGTGGAGAAGGATTTGCTCCAAATATTCAGGCAGCTGGAGATGGATTTCCAGTGGTATGGAAATCGGGCTCTCTTAAGGTACACCCCTTTCCCCCAAAAATAGCAACTGGATCAAGAAGCACCTAAGGGACATATAAATTGTCTCATTTCCAAGGTCAAAAGGGTCATCCCCTGCTGTGGGATACCTACCCCATTCTGCCGGCAGAGGAGGACCAGGAGTTTCCAGAGGAGAGAGGAGTCTCTGCCCCTCTGTGTTGAGAGATCACAGCCTGTGGTTGTCTTCTGCTGGCAAAATGTCATCACATCCACCTTGTGCAGATCTTCCCTACAGCAGCAGAAAGAGGCATCGAAGAAACCCAAGGCAAAGCAATCTAGGACATCATTCAGGCTCAGTCCCCAGGTTCACTGATGGGGATGCCAAAGATTCCAGGCAAGAGCTAGAGGAAAGAAGATCCCCAGTACCCATGACTACTTTTAAGTTCAAACACACTCTCAGCAGATTTCTGTGTTTCAGGGATGCAAAGTACATTTCAAACCCACTCTTTGCCCTCTTGATAACATTTTCCTTCATCCATCTGCAGAGGAACAGTTTGGATTTGCTGTGCTGCCATTACATCCATGGATGTCCAAGGCAGGCACAATCTGTTGTGGAGGCAGAGTGGAGGGGTCACTCGTGTGACCACAGAAACCCTTTGGGACTGAAACAGAAACCCTTAAGCTACGTGCAAGCCAGGCAGAACCGCTGTCATACAAATAAAAGAACCATACAGTTAGAAAGAAAGAGAGGATGAGACAGGAGAGAGAAACCGCAGGTGGAGATGTTGATCCTGACTCCATCATTCCAACACATCGTATGGAGATTCCTGATGTACCCTTTGGCATAACTGGTAACCCAGAGTCATAGAATGGTCTGGAGGTTGAAAGGGAGCTTAAAGCTCATCTAGTCCAACCCTTTCTGCCATGGGCAGGGACACCTCCCACTAGACCAAGCCCTGTTCAATTTGGCCTTGAATACTTCTAGGGCTGGGGCATCCACTGCTTCTCGGGGCAACCTGTGGCCTTTACTACCCTGACAGGGAAGAATTTCTTCCATATATTTAACCTACATTTCCCCTCTTTCAATTTTCACTCATTCTCCTTCGTCCTGTCACTACAGTTCCTGACAATGAGACCGTCTCTGGCTTCCTTGTTGCCCTTTCAGATACTGGAAGGTGCTATGACATCTCCACACAACCTTCTCTTGTCCAGCCCCAACTTCCTCAGCCTGTCTCCATAGGGAGGTTGCTCCTGTCCCTTTATCCTTCTCTGGACTTGCTCCAACAGTTCCATGTCCTTTTATGCTGGTGGCACCAGAACTGTTTGCAGCACTCCAGATGGGTCTCACGAGAGCAGAGTACAGGGGGAGCTCCAGATCTTCCACCCAGCTTCTGTGTATACACAGCTCTTTTGCTTGGTAAATGCTTTTTCCTTTCCTCTCCCTGCTTTGGTTGGGAGTGGCCAGAAATAGAGACAACCTGATGCAACACACCCTGATTCATCCCCAGGCTCACACTGGGTGAAGGTACATACTGGGTCTGACTCTGCTGTGGCTCTGCCATCTCAGGGGACAAAAACCTTAGGAAAAGCTAAACCATAGATTGACCCAGGGCTTTAGACATCCAAAGAAACCCAAAAAAATCCTTTTTCTGAGACAAAATGAGTATGAAATAAGGTCAGATGTACAAACCACACTAAACCCACATCCTATGAATATTCAAAAAAACCACGTCTCACAAGCTAAACCAACCCACACTTGCATCAAAGGGGCTGAGCTCCCAACCTGAACTTAGACATGGCCTTTGCAGATATCTCAAAACCACAGGGACCCTTTGGGTCTGCCTTGAGATCATGTCTCCTCAAAAAGGAGACAGTCAGGAGGATGCAGTTCCTGGACCTGCCTGTGCTGCCATACCTGGCCAGGGGCCCTGGAAAGGCTTGCAGCTCCTCCAGCTCTTCTGTGCCACGAAGGATTGCCTAAAAAACAAAAGTAAATTCAGCAGCTGGACTCCAGCAATCAGACCAGCCCCAGCTGGGCAATTTGAAAGCCAGTGCCTTGGCCAAGGATTCAACAGTGCCAATGAACCCTGTGCTGTCTTAAGGTAAGCGCAGAGCACAGACCCTGAACTATCACATAGACTCCAGTGCTAAGGTCCAGTAAAGAAATGTCTGCTGAGGTGGCATCTGCCTCCTTCTGGAGGTAAAATAGGAGGCTGGAATGCTGTGGTAGACTCGGGGGATGGACATGGCCCCTGTATTGGAGCACCTCAGGAAGATGAGTGGAGTTGTCCTTTGGAGAGGTACAGACCACATCTGTCCCTATGAGAAGGGATCACTATAAGCAGGTCAGAGGTGCCAAGGGTTACGGAGCTGGAGGCTGAAAGCAACGCCCAGGCACAGGCTGGCATGATGGAGACTCAAAAGTCCACATGGGATGGAGAGAAGATGGGAGCAAGGAATGGGAAGGCTGCTGAGGAGGCTGCTTGGGTTTGAACCATGTTTGCATTCCTCAGGGCAAGAGGAGCCACTCCAGGGAGGGGACCAAGGGGGCCTGGAGGGCCAGCTGTGTCCTACCTCCAGGCTGTGCAGCTCGACACGGGGTTGCTGTCCCTCGGCAGGGTGGTGGGGACACGTCAGCACCAGGTGGCCCCCAGCTCCGAAGCACAGTGCTGTGTGCAGCTCTGGGAACTTGAGGGGTACTGCCGGGGTCGGGGTGGACATCAAGGGCCCCCCTGCAATGACACATAGGCCACTGTGAGCCACTCACATTGATCCCACACCACATCCACTGTGGAGGACTTGACCAGGTCCCAGCCTTGTCCTCCAAATTAAGTAGCCCCCCACTAACCCCTCTATGCAAGAATTGTCCCCAAAGCAGCAGATGTGCACAGCAGCTCCAACACCTACCCAGGCAGAGCCCCCAGACCATTCACCCACCCCACAGCCCCCCAGTCATGCTTTGTGCCTGCACAACCTCCTCCAGGAGAGGATCAAGCTGAGAGACAGCCAGTATCCTACCACCAGCCACTTATTCCCTTGCTTCCCCCTTGCCACAGCCCCCATTACACCTCACTTGTTTGTTCCACATTCCAGGACCCTGGAAGCACAGGGTCGTAGTGGTCGGCACCGTCACGGATGTACTGGCTGAGCTCATGGCTGCTGGAGCTGAGTCCTGACTCGTGGTACTGCAGGAGCAGGCTGGGCTGGCCCGAGGACTGCGAGGAAGGGAGAACACACAAACCTGGCTCAAAAACTAGGGACACTGCTGCTTTCCTGCTCCCAGGCAGTGCAGCAGGCTCTGCTGCTCCAGGAAAGTGCCCAGCAGGAACAGCACAGCCGATNGGCAGGCTCTGCTGCTCCAGGAAAAATTTCCTCTCTTTCAAACTCCTGCTGTTCCCAGCAGGAACAGCACAGCCGATTCCCGTCCGAGCAGCTCAAGCCCTACACCAGCTTGGGTTCACCCAACAGCTTAGAAAAATAATTTACATCAGCCACAGCTGTAGTCCAACAGCTTTCCTAGCCCTAACATGAGCTGCTCAACGCAGCCAAGGAGCTGGGGCTTGGAAACCCAAAAAAGCATCACCCAGGAGCAAAATCACCAGAGCAGCTTTGATTTGATCTTTTAATTTTCTCTTGGCAAAACTCAGCAATCAGGACACAAGTGTGATGGAGCATGACTTGGTGGACAGAGCTGACAATGACACACAGCTGTCAGCTACCTAAGGAAGGATAGAATCATGGAATCATGGAATCATTAGTTGGAAAAGCCCTCTAAGACTAAGTCCAACCATTAATCCAGCACTGCCGTGTTCACCACTAAACCATGTCGGCAGCTGCCACATCTACATGTCTTTAAAATCCCCCCAGGGATGGTGCCGCTACTACCTCCCTGGGCAGCCTATGCCAGGGTTTGACAACCCTTTTGTTGGAGAAATTTTTCCTAGTATCCAATCTAAACCTTCCCTGGCACAACTTAAGGCTGTTCCCTCGTGTTCTGTCACTTGTTACATGGGAGAGGAGCCTGATCCCCACCTGGCTACAGCCTCCTTTCAGGGAGTTGTATAGAGTGACAAGGTCACCCCGAGCCTTCCTTTCTCCAGGGTGAGCCCCCACAGTCCTCTCTGCATCTCCTCATGAGATTTGTGCTCCAGACCCTTCCCCAGCCCCATTGCAGAACATCCCACTGAGCCTGGGTTTCTGTCCTGCTCCTGGGGGGAGCAGCGTACTGCCCTGTACCTGGGGGAATGACAGCCCAGCAGATGGAGAGATCACCAACACTAAAAACACACTGTAAGAATCCCCAGGGACTGTCAGGCACCAAGTGCAACATACCAAAGGGGCCCTTTTCTCAGCTGGAGAGGGACACATGGATTGTTTCCAAATCTCTGAGAGATTCTTGTCCTCCACCCCTGTCCGTCTTGAGCTTACCTCTTTGGGCTGGCCACCAGCCTCCTCTGAATCACTGCCAGGGGTTCCTTCTCCTGTCCCTTCTCTCCTGGCAGTCGAGGTGTAGCTCTCCTCATAGGAGTTGTAGGTCTGTGTCCTGCAGGTGGGAGCAAAGGGAGACACACTGAAGATCTGAGATCTTTGAACCACCCACAAACCCATTAATTTTACAGCAGACGGTTTCACAAGGTTGCCCAGACATCCCAGCTTTACCTGTCCTGCCCTGGGGGGCCCGTGGCCAGGTTGGGGTGGTAGCCCCTGTAGTAGTGCTGGTCCCGGTAACTCTTGCCGTAAGACTCTCCCTGTCTCAGGTCTAGAGAGAATCAGGATTCAGCATTATCCCTCCAGAGCAACAGGGTGAAGTTGCAAAAGAAAAACCATGAGTCAGGATATTTGCCATGCCCACCCAGTTTGCTTCCAAATTATTAACACTGGAGATATGATAATGCTCTGTACACATTTGCCAACACAGCCCTGATGTCTTTTTCACTTTCCTCCCTCCCCTTCTGTTCAGCCCAGAAACAGCAAAGAAGAGGCCCTGGCCATCCTGATCACCCAGCACCATCAAACTCAGGCTGGAACCAGGAAAGACACAGGCTTTTAGCCATGGAAATGAAGATCAAAAATCCCTTGGGTGCACGTAGCTCCTGCTCACGTTTCCTAAATGCAAACAGGGAGCCAGTGCTGCACAGAGCACCACCACCCAGGAGTGTGGGCAGGAGAAAGCCCTGGATATCTGCAAGCCTTGGGAGAAGAACCCATCCTGGAGAAAGCACCGCTTCTCCTGCAAGCTGCCTCCATCCCCAGACCCAAAGGATGAGCCCATACCTCTGTCATCCTGCCACGCCACTGGCTGCCACTGGTGGCTTTGGTAGGGGTAGCTGCTCCTGTAGCCAGCTGCTGGATACTGCCAGTGGGGGTCTTCATACCCTTGCCTGGAAAACAACACACCATACTGATCTGGGGAAGAAGGGGCACCACTGCAGGTTCCAGGGTCACATCTAGGGTCTCTCCTGCTTGGGACCTTCGGAGGCAGAAAAGGTGATGGAAATAAAGCCAGGTCCCCTGCTTGGTGGCAGGGCCAGAAACTGGTCCAGCATCACACCTGGAAGGAGCGGGAAGAGGTTTGGATGCTTTCCCATCCCCACCTATGAGAAAGCTGTGCACTGCAGTTTCAGGTGACACCCAGTTTTATAGAATCCAAGAATTATTTGGGTTGGAAGGAACCTTTAATGGTCATCTCATTTCAGCCCCCTTGCCATGGGCAGGGACACCGTCCACTAGACCAGGGTGCTTCAAGCCCTGTCTAACCTGGCCTTGAACACTTCCAGGGATCCAGGGGCAGCCACAGCTTCTCTGGGCAACCTGTGCCAGAGCCTCACCACCCTCAGAGAGAAAATTTACTTCCTAATATCCCATCTGCACTGTACGACCTCAGCACAAAACCCCACATACCAACTCCATAATTCACTGAGGGCAATAACTCAGGCAAATCAACCCAGATTTGCTGGAGCGCTCGAAGCTCTTTCTCAGCACTGAGAACATCCTCCAGCCCACATTTTATCCGTCCACTCTCCACTGTTTCAGCAGCTGAGCTTGCAGGCTGCCTCTTGCTCCTATATTACCGCTTGTATTTTTTATTTTTCACTTTGCACTTAGGAAAAAAGAACTGCGTTTAATCAAATCCGTAAGAAAAATGCACCTCGGGACTGAGACGGAGCTTGTCAAATAGCAACCACAGAAGTCACAGTTTTAAGAAGAAATCAGAGCTGCAGATGCTACACAGCCTTAAATACAGAAGTCATGGGGCTGCTCGAATAGCTGGACATCACCTACTGACACGCTGTGTCCCTATGCAGTCACAAGGGCAGGACCCGTGGGCAGTGAAATGGGCAATTCTTATTTCAAGAAGGTTTCCAAGAAGAGGGATCAGCAGGAGCAGCTCTCACCTGGAGTATGGCTGGCCGGGGTAGCTGCTGTCATAGCGCTCAGCACGGGAAGCCGGCCGGCCGGTGTCACTCCGGGAGTGGTGGCCCTCATCCCGGGGGTGGTGGCCCTCATCCCGGGGGTGACCGGGGAGGTGGCCGGGGCGAGGAGCGTGCCCTGAGTGCAGGAGCTGCCGTCGGAGCGGTGCCGGGGGGCCATGGTGCCCCTCTGCCCACGGCCCCCGGGCTGCCGGCCTCTCCCGGGGCTGGGGTGGCTGGACAGGGGCCCAGGGCTCCATCACAAACTTGCCAGCAAAATCTTCTCTGGTTTTGGGGAGCTTAAGCCCCCAATGGCTTTAGTGGCCTGCAAATGATAAGTCACGGTGTGTTTAATCAGCAGCTTTTCAACCCCCTCAAAGCCCCCTTTTAAGCCCAGTGCCAGCTACTCTCTGCTTTTTGGGAGCATCCTTGAAACGCAGGATCCTTTCCAAAATGCCCAGAGGCAAGGAAAAGTCATCTCTACGTCTTCCTTAACTTGAAGCTCCCCTTGAAACACCAGGATGAAATGGTCTGCCTTTGAAAGCAACAGACATCCAGCTCTTTCCAGAACAATAATTTCAGAATGGTTTGGGTTTAAAGGGGCCTTAAAAATCATCTAGTTCCAACCCCCTGCCACGGGCAGGAACACCTTCCTGTAGACCAGGGTGCCTAAATCCCCATCCAACCTGTTGTTGAACCCTTCCAGAGATGAAGAGTTTCTCTGGGCAGCCTGTGCCAGGGCCTCCCCACCCTCACAAGAAAGAATTTTCTCCCAATACCTAATCTAAATCTGTCCTCTTTCAGTTTAAAACCATCACCCTTTGTCCTATGGCTACAGGCCCTGCTATAAAATTTGTCCCTATCTTATAAAGCCCCCTTATACCCAGGTAGGATCCTCCTGCACTCCCAGCTGCAAAGCACCAGCACCCACAGCCCCCTCAAGCTGTGAGAGGGTGAGAAATCGCCCTCACCTCTGTGACACGGCAGTGAAACCCCATCTGATAGGCAGTAAGGGAAGGGACGCTAGCAAAGCTATGAGCAGGACGAGGAGTTTTGCTCAAAGAAATGAGCAAGCAGAGAGAAATGGAGGTTTGTTCTTGTGAGCTATGGGATGGGGTGGAAACGGGGATTTCCTCTTGCCTTTCAGCTCCAGCAAGAATTCCAAGTGGGCACCAAACTTAGTTAAAACAGCCCCATGCAGAAGAGGAAATCCTGAGGAGAGCCCAGGGCAGCACGTGGGTGAAGCCCCAGCTGCCAGGGGGATGTCACCCTCAAGCCCCCCAGGTCTCCTCTTGCAGCATCAGCATCCATCGTGCCCCCACCACTACAGGTCTCTCCAATGCAGGGAGATGGCCAGATGCTGTCTGAACCCCTCCTCACTCCTCCCACTCAAAGTTTAAGGCACTTTGGCATCATTTCAGGACTGGAAGACACTCTGCTCTGAACAGAGGTGGCTCAGTTTGTGCCTTTCTAGGTGACATCCAGGTAAACCCTTGCCCTAAGTAGCCCCCAGCCACAATCATCCAGGCACCCATTATTTCAGTCCCACCAAGGGCCCCACCCAGTTTTTGGCCAGGGGTTCCCACCGCCATCCTCCCCCCGCAGCAGCCACACACACCTGCTCAGAGGCCTCCGGGGCCCTTCCTCTGCTCCCTGTTGCCACTTCCAAAGTCCACTTCCACATGGGCCAGTGGGCAAAGGGCAGCCTCTGCTCCTCCGCCCCGCGCCGGCCGCTCACTCGGCTCCCAGGGGATTCACGCTGCTCTTTGCATCCTGAGGGTCACCTTTCCCATCATTTGGGTCTCCTCCCACCCAAGATAAGCAGCCCCCGAGCTCAAAAAAAGCCAGATATTTCTCCTGGGGAGTTTTTTAATGCCGCGAACTAAGCAGGGGCTGATAGTGATAGGACAAAGGTGAACAGCTGTAAGCTGTAAGAGCAGAGATTTAGATTAGATGTTAGGAGGGAATTCTTCCCTGTAAGGTGGTGAGGCCCTGGCACAGGTTGCCCAGAGAAGCTGTGGCTGCCCCTAGATACCTGAAAGGGTCCAAGGCCAGGTTGGACAGGGCTTGGAGCAACCTGGGCTAGTGGGAAGTGTCTCTGTCCATGGCGGGGGGTGGAATGAGATGGGCTTTGAGCTCCCTTCCAACCCCAACCATTCCAGGATTCTATGAAGTGTCTTCCTCTATAC
The DNA here is from genome assembly GCA_013398955.1 of Callaeas wilsoni. Taxonomy (NCBI): domain Eukaryota; kingdom Metazoa; phylum Chordata; class Aves; order Passeriformes; family Callaeidae; genus Callaeas; species Callaeas wilsoni. The sequence goes on from VWPU01005464.1 coordinate 154,103, forward strand.
AGCCTCACATCTCCTAAATAATAATAAATAAAACCTGATTGGTTTAATTCAGAGCCAGCCACAGGTCAAGCAAATAACGTCCATCCCACCATGTACTGCCCAGGACAGAACTTGGGCAGGATGGAGCTGGGCTCCACCCCAGCACTGCCTCATCTCAGTCATTGCAGCACTATAATGGCCTTGTTCTCTAAGTGACCAGGGATTCCTGCCTGGAGAGCCCATCCTGAACTCCCCTAGGCACCCTAAAAACTGAGGAAATGAGCAAATTAAGGCAAATTATGTCATAGAAAATGACATTAAAAGCTAGCTATAAGGTCCATCATCTGCCACCCAGCAGCTTAGTGATGTCTCACCTTCTCTCCCTTTCCCAGAGCCTCCAAATCACCTCCACTGGAACACCACAGCACTGACTGATTTGGGATTCACAGGCAGGAGAGTTTGCTTTGCATCATGGTGGCACTGTCAGAAACCCCCTCCTTTAATGATGTTGAAAGACTACATATATTATAGCTTCAGACCTTGAAATTTCCACCCTGCTGGGAGAGCAAGAAATTTTCCCTGGTGATCCTAAGAAACAAGTGCTCGGTCTCTGCAGAATTCAAGATTTCAAGTAAAAAAATATCCTTAGCACTCAGCCATACAGAAATCCGACTGGGAGAAACACAAACCAGGGCAGCGCTGTCTTCGTGCTGCTGAGCTGCTGCAGTAGAATGAAATTAAGCATCTCCTCTTCATTTCACAGCTGCCCTTCAAAACTTCAGGAGGTTCTGAAGTAAAAGGTCTGTTATGGACAGATCAGGTCTTGGGGGAAGCAAGAAAGGATCCCTAGAAGCCATGAGAGTCACACTTTAAAAATACACAAATTGATAGGATATTTCATAAATATAAATAACAGAATTTCACTTGGTTTCTGGCTAATAATTTTAGGTTTCTAGCCAAGAGGTGACTGCTGGATGTTTCCAACCTGTTTTCTCGCAACAGCACAAATCTATACTGGGAGCCTGCAGGGCTCAATCAGGATTACACAAAGGTGTTGAAAAGGGGAGTCAATTTAAATTAGATATAAGGAAGAAGCTTTTTCCAGTGAGGGTGGTGCAGCCCTGGCACAGGCTGCCCACAGAAGCTGTGGATTCCCCATCCCTGGAAGTGTTGATGCCAGGTTGGATGGGGCTCTGAGCAACTCGATCTGGTTGAAGATGTCCCTGCTCACTGCAAGGGGAGCTGGACTGGATGACCTTTAAAAGTCCTTTCCAACCCAAACTACTCCACCTCGATGATCCTCAGGCTGCTGTTGCCAGCCTAACCTGGGAGGTTTGGATTACAAGGAAGATTTGGGAGCTTGTCTTGCGTAAAAGCAGCTGCAACTTGTGATGTTTGTGTTTGAGATGTGTGGAAACTCTGTTCCTGTTCTTGCTAGGGAAGAAGAGGTGAGAAACTCTACCAGCAACATAAAGCTTTGAGCAGAAGTGGTTTAAAATGGATGGGGAACACTAACTTTTAGGCAAAAGCAGGAAAGTGTGCTGGAAAAAGAAAGAGCCAAGGAAAGGAGCTGGGGAATGAAAAGTGACAGAAGAAAAAACAGAGAAAAAAGGCTCAGATGGGCTAGAAAGAGGGGAAGAAAAGGATAACCTTTTATCATCATATTTAGCCAAGAAATTACTATTTTAAAGGAGTCATAGCTTTCTTGGAAATCGAAGCCCTGTGCCCTAGGACTGCCATCAAGCTTACAGGACTATTGCAGTGCAGGCAGCACATGCTACAGATAGCATTTGTCACAGAGCTGAAGGGACACCGCTATCGCGTTAAAACATCGCATTTTTCTGCTTTGAAAGATTTCACTGGTGTTGTTACAGTAACAAGATTAGGTGGAAAACATTTTTCTTCATGCCCTCGGTGTGTTTGTGCAGCTCCTTGGGGCCCTGATCACAGACAGCCCCAGGCTTTCAGGTCAGTCCCCAGGACCAAACCCAACCTCATCTGAAATCTTTGTAACCTAAGGTAGAAATTCACGTGGCTTCAGTACCTGAAGCTATTTTGAGGTGATTTAAGTTGTTTCTACTTGGTTCTGAGATGAGGGTTGGGGTTTTTTTAAGCAGAATTGATAGGAAGCTTTGTTAATCTTTGAGCTTCAGCTCCCTATAAATGTGAAAAATATCTATGTAAACAATTTTTTTTTTTTGTGGAGATGTCTTGAGCATCATGCAGGGCAGAAATGCAAATAGCAAATGAGCTATATAAAATGTGAGAACTCATCTTAAATATTCTACCCAGCAAAAACACCAGCCCTGAACGTGCTGCCAGTTTTTGAGACATTTGACAGCCTATTTCACGTCACACAGAGCAAGAAAACAAAAACCACCCAGGACTCAGGTTCCCAGACAGGCTGAGCACCTGCACCACACGAGGAGAGCCCTCATTCCCAATCAGTCTCAATGGCAGCTAATTAATAATTAGCTTGATCACCCCTCCCAGGCTCAAAGGGAAGGAGCTGTGAGAGCCTCTGCTCCAGCTGGGGGTGGCATTTGGAGCTTCCCAGCCCAGGGGCATCCTGGTGATGGATTCCTGATCCTGGGAGGAAGGTGATATCTCCCAAAGCAGCTGAGCTGGAGTCTCACTTTGTGAGCTCAAGTTCCCACTGATGGTTTTGCACCTTCCTTCCCCACGTGAGGTTGTTTCCAGCTTGGATGAACTAAGCTGTCCCTCCCCAGCACCCCCCTGCACACACACAGCCACGTTCAGCAGCTTGCAGACACGCCTATTAATTTTTGGAGACTTAGGCAAGAATATTAATTGCATTCCGGAGGCATTCAGCATATTAGAAAAAGCATTTTATACCCTGTATTGTATCTGGTGAAGAAACAGAGCTGCAAAAAGCCGTTATTTGTGAAACTCAAAACACATCTCCAGTCTGGATGCAGCAGAACCGTGACCTTGGCCTTCTGCATGAGCTCCTGTTACAAAACAAATCCCAACAAACTTCCTAATCTTGGCCTTACTTCATTCCCACTTCAGCCAACCCTCCTTAACTCTTGGCTGTGAATACTAAGTCCTGCATCCCCCACCCCTAAAGGATGAGAGCTGTGCAGCTCCTGCATCCCATCACGGCCGGCTCTGCAGCATCTCACCTGCCTGGGCCCAGCACGGGAAGGGATTGGGATGCACAGGGGCCCACGGAGAGGCAAGAGCTAAACCCAACAGCAGCGAGGAGGTCGGAGAGTTTTCAGTATTCAGGTCCTCTCGTTTTCCTGTGCAACACCCCTTATGTTTTCCCAGCCATAAAATTGATGTTTATCTCACTTCTAACTGCCTTACAGAGATCATTACACATTGCAAATGCAGCCATTTGCAGATAAAACGAGCGCAAGCAGCCTGGAGACTGTCACACCACCCTTTCCCGTGCCACACTGCAATGCCTTACAACCTTTAAGCTGAAAATTAACATATAAAACCAAGGGACCCGGAAATATTTGCCAGGCAAATGCAAAAAAAAACAAAGAAGGGGTAATTCTTCCACCTGCCCCACACCACCCCCTGCTCAACCACGGAAAATTAATTTTTGAGTGAGACAAATCCTGCAGCTATTCTTGTGGCATTAAGTAAAAACAAAACAAAACCCAAAAAAACCACCTAAAATCCAAAAGCCAAGAGAAAGTTGTTATTCCTGGTCTAAAAATCTCCTTGCTCCAAAACGTCCCTCTGGATCTGGGTCTGTTGGAAGGTGTGGAGGGCACAGAAGGCAGAGAGGGGGATGCAGACGTCAGAAGAAGCCCCAGAAGAACCACAGCGGCCACAAGTGCTGCACCTGCCGGTGTCCGCGCCGGGAAGGAGCAGGGCAGTGATGCCGGGAAGGAGCAGGGCAGTGATGCCAGGAAGGAGCAGGGCAGCGGAGCTCTGATGGGAGCCCGAGGCCAGGGCCACCCCAGCCCTCCTCGAGCTCCTGCCCCCGGAGACTTCCAGCTCGCCCCACTCGCCCCCAGGCTCCTTTCCTGGTGGCCACGGGGGCAGTGAGCTGGACACAGACCCTTTCCCAAGGTCTCCATCAAGTGCCAGAGCAAGGAAAGCAGATCGGCCGGAAATCTTTAGCCCCCGAGAAGTTCCAGGGTCTGCTTTTGAAAACATTGCCATCTTGTGTCTCTTCAGACACTTGAGCGCTGGTCGCCTTCCCATTCGAGCCATCGAGGAGCTTTATTACAGGCAATCAGGGGCAATAAAGACCCGTGACAGTTACAGATCGCTTGGCTGTGTCCTGTTCCTACTGCTACCTTGTAAAGTTGGGCAGTAACGTTCCCCTCATTTTTTTTCATCTCAATTTATGACTCCTCTGCCATGAAAAGCCACTTACGCCCTCCACAGTTACACATACCGTATCCTCCAAGGCCAGTAAATTACGGTCTCAAGTCATGTCAAATTCTGTGAAATAAAGCTAAATTGCAGTTGTACTCTAAGGCGAGAAGCTGCAAAATTGAGAGAGAACGAGCTCTGTTTAAAGCCAGAAACCCAGCTGGCAGCCTCCCATGGCTTGCAGAGGCAAGGATCACAAAAACCTCTCCGTGAAAGAGAAAATCCTGATAGCAGGGAGTCCACAGGACCCTCTGTGCCATCCCAGGCTGCCTCCATAGGTCTTCTGTGGGATAATGCCAAGAGTTAAAATAGTCCAAACTCAGAGGATTTCACTCTATAAACCGAGCTCCAGTCCCTCCCAGCCAGAAACAGAGGGCTGGGAACAGGACAGAGCCAGGCTCCAGCAGCATTTATTCCATGAGGCTGGGTCCTCAGCCTGAATTTGGGCTTGGAAAGAAAACCGAGGAGACAATGGGGTCACAGCTTCTTGTTTGAAGTTTTGGGGTTTGTTGGGGGTTTTCTTTGTGCAGACAGAAGTTAGAGAAGTACTAACACAGCAGGGTTTCACTCTGCTGAGCCCATCTAGGCTCACTCAGAGTGCTGGGCACTGCACCAAGAACTGGGGAACCTGAGGACAAAAAAAACCTTGACCCCAAACCACCCTTTACATTTTTCAGGGGCACAGTGACTTGTCTTTTCCTTTCTGCAGCAGAGTTAAACTTTCATGAAAGCTGAATTAACTTGGAGAAGAGCCAGCTCCAGGGACAGACAGCAACATGATGGAATGAGAGCAAGGAAGACCCAGACCGCTGCTGTTCCTGCTAATTCCCCTGCCTGCATCCCACACTAGTAACTTCCAGGGGGCTCAAACTGCTCCATGCACTGCAGCTTGTCCATCCCACCATGACAGAGCATCCAGCCTGGCACAGGCATCAGGCACCTCTTTCACCATTTCTCAGCAAAACCCTTGCAANACCAAAAAAAAAAAAAAAAAAAAAAAAAAAAAAAAAAAAAAAAAAAAAAAAAAAAAAAAAAAAAAAAAAAAACCAAAAAAACCCCCACCACCGAACACTGCTATTTTGGAAAACAGAGTTTGTTCCACAGTCTAAGCTCAGGAGTCTTCTCCACATCACAAGGTGACCTCACAGCCCAGAGCACAAGGTACAAGCTCTCCAGGTGGAAGAAGGCCTCCCCAGAAGCAGAAAAGATCCAAAGCACACACACACACAAGAGGAAAATTACGAGCAGCCATGACAGAGACAAGGAAAAAATCACAAAACATCTCATGCCAGAGTCTTAGCTGATAAAAAACCCAACGTGCATAGCACACAGCTTCGGGCTGGGATACATTTAGCCCTCTCTGAATGTTTAATGGGAGTATATGCATCAGTTAATCAGCAGCACAAGACACAAAGCGTTTTGTACCTCCTCGCCACGTGTTGTGCAATTAAAAGGCTTCTCATTCAGGCACAGAAAGAAAAGTCAAGGGACTTTGGCTGTGAAACATCCATTATTCAAAAGTACATCCATTATTCAAAGTTTTTCTTAAAATCCTATTGTCGGTTTGAAAGGAAAAAGGAAATGAGTTTCTGAAAGCTGTGCTCCGTTGATATTCCACTCCAATTTTTGCTGATTGTAAGTACTAAAACTCCAGACATTTTGAGGAACTAAAGAAATCCTTCACAGTTGCTGAAAAAGGCAACACCCTGTGGGTAGTCACCATTTCCCCCCCCCTCACTTAACTCTACCTAGCAGGGGTGTGAAACACCCTGGCCAAGGATGCGCTCCTTTCCCAAATTGCTCAGCGACCCCAGCGTGAGGCTGAGGAGCAGCTGTTCGGGAGGAGGCAGTAACAAACTGCTCAGCGAGCAAGAACACGCACCCACCAGTGCCCCCGAGCAGCTGGCTGCACCCCTGAGCTCGGCTGGAGGAAGCCTGGAGGGGAGGCACAGCCTTCTCACAGCACCCAGGAGCTTCCACGTGGCGTGCCAGGGCTCAGCTACAGGAGTTCCAGTGGGGAAGATGCCAGGGGTGCCTCCTGTGATGCCTTGTAGAGG
>VWPU01005466.1:0-11617 GCA_013398955.1 Callaeas wilsoni
TGTTTCATCTTCCCCAACAGGTGTCCATCCCCGCACCGCGAAGAGGTGCCAAAAACACCCCAAAAATGCCTCAAACTCACCTGCTGCCCGCTGAGGCCGCAGTCGGGGCTTTGCTGGCTGAGCAGACAAAAGGAGAGCTGATGTGGGAGCTCTCCCAGGAGCTGCCGGGGCTCCTCGGGCACCGCCAGGTGTGGGCAGAGGCCGGAGAGCTGGGTTTCGTGCAGGTGTCTCTGGAGCAGGGCCCGTCCAGCCCGGCTGTGCTGGTCCGAGAGCTCTCCCAGGAGCGAATCCAGCGTGCCGGCCCTGCTCTCCATCCCCTGCAACCACGGACATCCCGGCTGAACCCCTGCACGATCGGGGTGCCGGGTGGAGGAGAACTGAGCTGTACCGAGCCTGAGGCGTGAAGAGCTCAGCCAGAAATTAAAAATCCATCTTTAGGTGACATCAGTGGAATTAAATACCCAAGAATTACTGAAAATGAGGCCACTGCCTCTTGTACCTTAACGCTGAGAGAGGAAAACTAAATTAGGTTCTTTGCCTCTGCCATAATCAGTTTTGTTTTTTATTTCCTTCTAGAATAAATTACTTCTTGCTTCAATTTTTTGGGAAAACTGGAAGGAATTGAGCTAGGAAGGGAGGAAACTCTTCTCCTGTGTGTCAGCTGAGAATTCAGGGATGAGACAGTGCCACCCTTACCCAGTTTCCTTCGTGGCACTCCTCGGGTGACTGATAGAAGGAGCAGACCGTGCCCATCTCGTGTGCCAGCAGGGACATTTCCAGATGTGCCCGCTCCCAGCTGTGCTTCTCCCAGAGGAACCTGCAGCCAGATGTGCGCAGCCAGCCTGAAAACATCTCTGCTTTTCCAAAATTATTGCCCTCAGCGCTTCCCTCCGACACCTGGAGATCAGGCGTCTCCGTTTGAACCGCACACCAGCCCCAAAGATCAACTTCCCGAGGAGAAAACTTGCAAAAAATGAATTTTTCTGATCAAAAATTAGGGGATAACGAGGGTTTCTCACCTCGTCTGCATTTGTTGCTGCATGTGGATGATCCTTTCTGCAGGTGAGGGGAGCAGGGCAGGGGATGTTAAGGAAGTTGGGGTGGTTTCCTGATTTTCTTCAGTTTTTGGTGCCTCTGTGTGAGCAGCAGAAGCTCTTAAAGGACTCCTCGAGGAGTAGCCTGGACAAGAAACAGGAGGGGAACAGATTCACTGCAAGAAATTAAATATTCTTCAAAATTTACCTTAACTTTGGTGAGGGCTGGCAAGGGAAACTGAGTCTTAGAGGCGATTTCAGGGCTCATCCCACCTTGGGGCAAATTTCATTTGCTCGTTAAATCCAAGGAGATTTTTTAAAAAAAAAAAGGGGACCAAAGTCTGGTTTTCAGCTGTCAGATGGTGAATTTTCTGGGTTTAAAATTAAAATAATATAAAAGAAGGGAATGGTAGTGCCTTTCTCTCTTCTCTTACCTGAGGTCTCAGGTGATAAACCAGTTTTTCTGTTTTCCTCCAGCATCCGAAGCACGGACTGGAGCAGTGGGATGAGTTTTTGTGGGATGACCTCCCATGGATTACTTGAGACCCCACTGATGCCATAAAATCCAGTGGTCTGAGGGGTTTCAGAGCACGGTGGTGACCCAGAGAAAGGCACCTGGAACAGCACAGAGCGGGCAGAGGCTGCTTCATGCCCGTCAAAACATCATTTTATAAAATCAAACGCCAAAAATTCCTGGCGTTCACTGCCTTTCCTTGAAAATCTTAAATTATAGGTTCATTGTCCAGTGACTCGAGAAACGCGACAGCAACTTCAAAGCCTTTCTCAGTGGTTTTTGTCCCAAACTCTCAGCTCTCTTCACATCCTTCGAGTTGATAGAAGTGTTGCAAATACGATTTGAGCTTTTTTGGCTTTTATTTCGTCTTTTTCTCACGTGACTTTTCGGTCATTTTTGCCCTGATCCCCTGCAGTTTTTGGGTGATGCTCTCAGGAAATGGCAGCTCCTCCCGCTTTTGTTGGACAGTAACACAACTGCATTTGTTTTAGGTGAGACAGCCCCTTTTCCTGCTGCACCTGGATATTTGAGAATTCCCTCAAATACCCCAGTGTGATGTGTTCAGTCTCCACACTCTCTTGCTGTTGCAGAATCCATTCCTGGGACTCTGTATCTGACCAATTTAATAACTCAGAGGATCATTTTACCAAGTGATACAGTAAATTCTTAAATATAAATTATCTTTTCAACCCCTTACTGGTTGCCCACACCTTTTTCCAAGCAAAATCATGATTATATTTTCATTTTCAGGATGTGAAATGGTCTCACTCATGGAACTTTGGTAGCTTAAATTGCAAATGTTAATTTATCCACACAAGTTATAACGTGTTGATATTGTAAATAGAATATTCATTGCATAAGTATATTTAGAATGAGGCAATACTTAGAATATTGTCTCATTGGAAATAGAAATATTAATGCAACTGAGTTACGATGAATTTTTAAATGCAAATTAAAATGTGACCAAGATACAATATAACAAATTACAATGTAAGCACCTTTTGATGTGAAAAACACAAGCTGCACCACGCACTCAACCAGATGAATTTGTGGTGTTTTCAAAGCTGAAACCTCTGAGAAAATAATAATAATAATAATTAATCTTTCAGGGCTGTCTCTGGAATAGCAGCAGCTTTAAATGACGTAAGCGCCCACTGTCACCTCCTGTTTATGGACAAATTATTGTTTTGCAGCCTGTAAAATATTCAATGTCTGCTGTGCTAAAAATGACATTTTACATGGCAGTGCCTAAAATTTCTGGAAGAGAATTCAATTCGTTATTCCACGTGCAAATTCAATTAGTGAATTTGGTACGTGGAATAAGGAGGTGAATTTGGTACGTGGAATAAGGAGGTGGATTTGGTACGTGGAATAAGGAGGTGGATTTGGTACGTGGAATAAGGAGGTGGATTTGGTACGTGGAATAAGGAGGTGGATTTGGTACGTGGGGTAACGAGGTGCATTTGCATGTGGCATAAATTTGTTATTCCATGTCTGAATTTAATTTATTTCATTTATAAGTCCTGCAGAGCTGAGCTCTACCTGCTGCTTCGCCGCTGTGCTCTCCTCATCCTCCCCCTTCCCTGGGATGCTCAGAGCCTTCATCCAAAGGCTTTTCAGCGAGGATATTTCATCCGTTACCCTGCGGTACAGAATTTTTACCTGAAGGAGAAGAGAAAAAGAAAATAAAAGACCGTATTAGGAGTGAAGAGAACTTGGAGCTGGTGGGTTTCCCTCTTTGTTACAAACCCCAGCCTTTTTTTGGTGCAAAAACATCGATTCCAGCCTGGCTCGGAGCAGGACACAGCGATTTCTCCCCATTATTTATCTGTGAGGCGCTTGGAGCCACCCTGCTCCCCGTGCTGACCCCAAAACCTCCTCGGATTTAGGGGAGTGCCACAGCTGGGCTCACATTTGGGCTGTGAAATGCTTCCCCCACCCACTTCAGCGGTGGCATTTACCACAAAACTCAAACACCGCGCTCATCTCTGCGTTTCTTCAGCTCTCCTCACTTTAACCCGCGGCTCTCCAGTGTAGAAAATCCACCTTTTTTTTTGTTTTTTATTTTCTTTTCCATTTTACAGATGGAAAATTGAAGCTGGAAGATGAACTCGCTCTCCAAAAATTAAGTCAGTTCAGTACTAGGAGAAAAAAATTCTAAGAAAACCAAAATATTTCGCCTTAAGGGCCCTCCTCTTCCCACTTTTAGAAAGCGCTCAATAAACTGAGGATGGATTTATTTATCACGTTCCAAACAGCTGAAAACCGAAATAAAACATCTACCTTGACAAAACAACGGGAACAGACGAAATCGCTTGGGTTTGGGCTTTTCTGCATTAAAAGCAGCCCCAGTTTAGGATTTACCTCCTCTCCGAAGCGGCCCAGCGCGGCGCTGACGGAGCGCGACTGGCGCAGCAGAATTTCCGAGAAAACCCCGGTGCTGAAGGCCTCGAGGTCGATTTGTCCTTCGGGATCCCAAAGCTCGCCTCGGCTCCCCAAACAGGCTGGAAATCGGGATTTGGGTTTAGGGATTTGGGGTTTGTTTGGTTTGTTCCCGTTTTGTTACTGTAAGGCTGGCTCCGAACGCAAATGGCTGCAGAGCCCTGAACTCGGCAGCCTAAACGCGGGATTTTGCTTCCATTCTGTGCAGAACCCCTCGGGGTTTTTTGGGTTATTTTTAGGGGTTTTTTGGGGTTATTTTTAGGGGTTTTTTGGGGTTATTTTTAGGGGTTTTTTGGGGTTATTTTTAGGGGTTTTTTGGGGTTATTTTTAGGGGTTTTTTGGGGTTATTTTTAGGGGTTTTTTGGGGTTATTTTTAGGGGTTTTTTGGGGTTATTTTTAGGGGTTTTTTGGGGTTATTTTTAGGGGTTTTTTGGGGTTATTTTTAGGGGTTTTTTGGGGTTATTTTTAGGGGTTTTTTGGGGTTATTTTTAGGGGTTTTTTGGGGTTATTTTTAGGGGTTTTTTGGGGTTATTTTTAGGGGTTTTTTTGGGGTTTTTTTTTGGTGGTTTTTTTGGATTTTTTGTTTGGGTTGTTTTCGGGCTTTGTTTGGCTTTGTTTAGGGGGTGTTTGGGGTTTTTTTTGGGGGTGTTTTGCAGGGTTCTTCAGGATTTCCCAGGGTTTTTGCTGCCTGACCTGTCCCAGCCTCGTGCTGCAGCGAGGGGTGCCGCTTTTCCACGCGAAGGACAGCTGGAATTTTGGAGGAATATCCGTCCAGGTCGTACCTGAGCTGCTGCCTGCGGAACGCGGGGCAGGGGCTGCCCCTCCGTGCCCAGCCCGGGCCCTGGCACAGGAGCTGCAAAACACCACAAAATTCACCAAATCATTTCTTTTTTCTTATTTTTGCATCTCTCGAGAATCTGGTTCACTCAACAACCAAGATCCGTCGTTACCTGTGGGGCAGAGAGCCCAGTTTCTAATTAATAATAACTACATAAAATTATTAATAATAATATTAATAATTAATTTGGTCTAAAGCAGCAGAATTAGTGGTCCCAGCAGAAAGCAAGGGGAAGGAAGTGTAATTATCTGCTGGGTAAATAAATCACATTTTCTATCATTACCTCAGCAGTCTGGTTGCAGGGAAAAAATAAAAAACCATTCTGCAGAATTCAGAATTGCTAGGAAAAAAAAATTAATGATTTTTTTGTGTTTTACAGTTTGAGAGACCAGTTTGAATCTGATCTCAGGTGTGTTGTGGTCACTTTTATCTGAATTAGGAGAGAAAACCTGAATGTCATGTGAATTAAAATGGAAGAAATTTATTCGTGACTCACAGGGTTTTTGGTACAAATTGTGCTGATTTAGGTCATCTTTATTTTGAGGCAATTTTGGTCAGGCATTTAAGAAAATAAATAATGTTGTCTTGTGGATGAATCGGAAAATAAGGATGAAATTCATCTAGACCTTGAATGTCTTTGCGAGGTTTATGAAGCAGGTTTTGGTGGGATATTTACTGGGGTTATAGACAGATCTATTGGGGTTTGGATGGGATCAGCTCATGGGGATGAATTTTACCCCATATAGAAAACATGGGCTTGGGTTACAATTTATTCAGATTTTCAGCTCGAAGGTGGTGCTTAAGGGAACAGATAAATTGTGGGTTCACTGCACAAAACCTTATAATATTCTCTCAAAATTTAGGAAGAGGCAGATTGTGAGTTCGCTGGGTAAAATCGTATTCTCTAAAAATTTAGGAACAGACAAATTGGGGTTCACTGGGTAAAATCGTATTCTCTAAAATATTAGGAAGATGCAAACTGTGTTCGCTGGGTAAAATCATATTTTCTAAAATTTTCGGAACAGGCAAATTGTGAGTTCGCTGGGTAAAGTCTTATTCTGTAAAAAAGTAGGAAGGGGCAAACAGTGGGTTCGCTGGGTAAAATCTTATAATATTCTCTAAAAATTAGGAAGAGGCAAACTGTGTGTTCGCTGCGTAAAATCATATTTTCTATAAAATTAGGAACAGGTAGATTGCGAGTTCGCTGGGTAAAATCTTACATTCTCTAAAATATTAGGAAGAGGCAAATTGTGGGTTCACTGCGTAAAATTGTATTCTCTAAAAAATTAGGAACAGGCAAATTGGGGTTCGCTGGGTAAAATCTTATTTTCTAAAATTTTTGGAAGGGGAAAACTGTGGGTTCACTGGNGCTGCGTAAAATCATATTTTCTATAAAATTAGGAACAGGTAGATTGCGAGTTCGCTGGGTAAAATCTTACATTCTCTAAAATATTAGGAAGAGGCAAATTGTGGGTTCACTGCGTAAAATTGTATTCTCTAAAAAATTAGGAACAGGCAAATTGGGGTTCGCTGGGTAAAATCTTATTTTCTAAAATTTTTGGAAGGGGAAAACTGTGGGTTCACTGGGTAAAATATTAATTTCTAAAATTTTTGGAACACGCAAACTGTGGGTTTGCTGGACAAACAAATTGGGGTTCACTGTGTAAAATTTTATTTTCTAAAAATTTTGGAAGGGGCAAACTGTGGGTTCACTGGGTAAAATCTTATTCTCTAAAAAGTTAGGAAGTAAAATATTAATTTCTAAAATTTTCGGATATACAAACTGTGTGTTCACTGAAGGGGCAAACTGTGTGTTCTCCGGGTAAAATAATTTCTAAAATTTTCAGCAGGGGAAAACTGTGGGTTCACTGGGTAAAATCTTATTCTCTAAAAAGTTAGGAATGGGCAAACTGTGGGTTCGCTGGGTAAAATCATATTTTCTAAAAATTTCGGAACAGGCAAACTGTGGGTTCACTGGGTAAAATAACAATTTCTAAAATTTTCGGCGGGGGAAAACTGTGGGTTCACTGGGTAAAATATTAATTTCTAAAATTTTCGGCAGGGGAAAACTGTGGATTCACTGGGTAAAATCTTATTTTCTAAAAATTTCGGAAGGGGCAAACGTGGGTTCACTGTGTAAAATCTTATTCCCTAAAAAATTAGGAAGAGACAAACTGTGTGTTCACTGGGTAAAATAATAATTTCTGAAATTTTTGGCAGGGGCAGACCGTGGGCTCGCTGTGTAAGGGCTGGAACCCCCCAGGGAAGGGCTCCGCACTCACCGCCAGCAGCAGCAGAAGCAGCAGCAGAGCCCCGGCGCTCGCCGCCGCTGCCCCGTCGATGCCGAGCTGCAGCTCCCCGTTCCTGGCGATTCCCACCTGCACGGCAAACCTGGGAGCGCTGGGGAAGAAGGGCCCCTCCTCGTAGCACTGTCCCCCCGCCGGCATCACCCTGAGGTACTGCAGACGGCACAGGTGCGTCAGCGCGGCCCTTTTACCTGTGTCTTGGGGTGATCCTATGGCCATACGGAATTCCCCATGAATATTTGCCTGCTGGATCTCTGGTGAACCTTTAAATTGCAAAGGGGGAGAGAGAAACCGAGAGAACTCTCCAAAGCGGCCGGCTTGGCCTTGTAACTAGAATGTTTGCATTCTTTTCTCTCCCGATTCTGACAACTTTTGTTGGTTAGAGGACTTTTGCTCTCTAGCCTCTTCGGCTTTCAGCGGAGAAGGGACTGTGATCTGCCTCAGCGGCTTCTGTTCCTTTTTGGGCTGTTTTTGGGTGCTTTTCATCCCAGACCAGCTCCCATCTCCGGCCCTGCTCGGCGGGACCCTCCAAGGGGGATCGTCGGACCCTGCCTGGCCCGGCCCAGCTCAGGACTGCAGGTTTTACCTACAGAAAGAACTCTAAAATCCATAGTCCTCTTTTAGGGGACAGGGGAGGGGGTTTCAATATTTCTTTTCTTTGCCCTGTGACAGCAGAGGACTCTGCTTGTTAAATAAATAGGTTTTTTTCACTTTCATTCAAGAAATTATTTTCCCGAACCCGCAGGGGAGGTGCTGCCGGGGCCTGCTTGCCTGGCAGGCAGGAGAGAGAGAGAGAGATGCCCCTTTTGGGTTGTTTCCTCCTGGATTTGTGTCCAAACCGGCACAATCTTTAAATTCCATTTTTTCCCCTCTTACGGGGCCGAGCGTTGCAGGAATTGCAGCTCTTTGCCACAGAGGAACACTCCCATTTCTTTCTGAGCTATCAAAAGATGCTCGCCGCTATTTTTGCAGCTTCCCGCGCTCCCAAACTTCCACCTGGAGCGCCAAATGCTCGGCCAAGAGGGAGNTAAATTTCATTTTCTCCCCTCTTACAGGGCTGAGCATTGCGGGAATTGCACCTCTTTGCTCACAGAGGAACACTCCCGTTTCTTTCCGGGCTATCAAAAGATGCTCGCCGCTGTTTTTGCAGCTTCCCATGCTCCCAAATTTCCACCTGGAGCGCCAAATGCTCGGCCAAGAGGGAGAGGGTAAATCAAAAAAAGAAGGATTTCTGGGTACAAACCATTCTCTTGTGCCGGTCGCTGCTCAGCCGGAGCACGTAAGTGCCAGGGGCCTGGAACTGGAAAAGGAACAGCAGGAATTTCTGGGGGGAAAAATCTCTGATTTCCTCCCTGAGGCTTCGGAAATCTCCCCAGTCGAATTCAGTGTTCGTGTTGTACAGGTTGTTCCTAGGAGGGGCAAAGAGAGAAAAGCTTCTCATCATAGTTTTGGGGTTTTTATTTTTATTTCTCGGTGTAGGCTCGGAAGGAGGGCAGAGAGTGATGAATTCAGAGCTGTTGGTAAATTCAGGTTTGGGTTTCAGGCCCCACAGCTTCAGTGTTTCCTCACCCAGCTTTGTTTCGGGCTGCTCCAACCACCTCTTCCCCCCCAAAAATACAGCAGTTAACCCTGAGGAGCAGGAATCTTCATTTACCTGCGCAAAAATAGGTCCTGGGAGCCCTTCTAGGTCAGAAACAGCATTGCCAAGACACCAGGAGCAGTAAGCACTGACTTAATTTTGCCTATTTTAATAAGTGAATGTGAATTTCTTAATGACTACAATGCTGTTTCCTACCGTGCACAGCCCTCTGTGAAAAATACATTGAATTATGTTAAATAATGAGAATTTTCCTGTTCCTAGTCACGTTTTTTTCAATTCTGTGCTGGAAGAAGGTGAAGAATTTCTCTTTGCTGAAGTAGAAGTGCATTAGCTGAGTTCTTTTATGTCCCTGATTGTACTTACACATCATAAACTGGGAAATGCTCCCTGGAGACGAGGAACACAAAGCTCACGTTGCCACTGATGCACGTGATGGGGTTGAGGATGCCAGTAAATGAGGTTTGGGATGTGGAATTGGGGGGTCTCAGGCTTTGTTCCCGGGGATCCCTGCACTCCTTGTGGCCAGAGTGATCTGTGAGAGCACACAACTCCCTCAGGAGACAGAAATTCCTTTTTATATTTATAAGTATAAATGTAAAAGAAAATTATATATATATAATATACACTGACATAGATTTTTTTTTTACACATATATGTAAATTTAATTTCCAGAATTAGATTTACTGCCAAGACAGCGTGAAAACAGAGAAACAGAGAATTCCAGAATAATCCCAGGTCTGCCCAAAGCAAGGAACGTGAGCAGAAGCAGCCCCAGCAGGAGCTCAGGAGCTGTGTGGACACATTGAATTCTGCTTATTTTGGTAAATGATCGGTGTTTTCTGAGGGAATTACGGGGTGCTCCCTGCAGGTGCCCCCCAGGCAGTGGTAGGGGCTGTGTGCACGGGACCAAGCAGAATTAATTTTTAGAATATCTCTATTAAATCCAAATGTAGGAGCTTTGCAGGAGAACTCACCTGGAGCTGCTGCGGGAGGAGGACTCCTTTTATGAAGTGATGAAGGCTCGTTCAGTGTGATGAGGTCATGAAACAGCTGAGGGTCAGGGTTATACACCCCTAAAAATCCTTTCTCTGGAGTGGTACAAAGAAAAAATTGGTCATTTCTGGTTTTCAGTGTGAATTTTTCTTCGAATTTTGCTTTTCCTTGTACAGTGTCTACTCAGCAAAGCCCCCAGGCACGACCTGCAAGCTCTAAGCCCAAAAGGGATCATTTTTAGCACATTCTCCTCCTTCTAGGGTGGTTTTTGAGATGTTTGGGCCTCTCTCAAAGCCTTTAGGGTTTGTTTGAAGCAGCAGCTGGTTTAACTTGGCTGAAGTCGATGAACCTGAGCAAGGAGCACAGGGGCAAAGGAGTTCTTCCTAATGCTGGTATTCCATTTCCTGCTGTGCAAATTGTGCTTTTTGGGCCTGGATCTGGAGTCCTGAGGGAACGTTTTTTAGCCACTTCGAATTTTACTCGGCAAAAGCACATTAAAATCTAAATGCCAAGAAAAAATCTGTGCGGGCAAAGGAGGTGAGAAGAGATTCCTTTGCCAGGCAGAGAGATCCTTCAGCTCTGTTCATTGCAATTTAGGAAGGAGATCCCTGAATATCTGCCTTTTTCTGTGCTGCTGGAAACACACAAATTTCAAATCAATGTTCTGGGACCGAGCAGGATAAATTCTGTGGGGAGTGCTAAACTTACCTTGCTGTTCCCAGGAATTAAACACGGAGATTTCTCGGTTTTTTGTGTTTTAAACACCATGGAAAGGCTTTTTGTGTACAAACCCCATTTAATACCCAGAGAAGGGCCCAGCTGCTGCTGTTCTTTCCCTCACCACTCATCTCCACGACGTGTGCTGGATGGGTTTGTTGGCCTTGTCCTGCAGCACAGACGTCTTCCAAAGAGAAATTTGGTCTTGGTAGGACTGTCTTTAAGTCTTCTAAGAAAACAGCAGTCTAAGAGAAAAATAATTCAGATTTTTTAATTGATTTTTTTTTACTTGAATTTTTTTTTCGTGGTTGAAATATAATTTAGAAAGTACTTTCTGTGTTTAATAGGATAATGTTTGGGGACATTTTTTTCGTTGCACTCTATGGTTTTCTAAGCAAAAGGAATGAGGATCTGAGGGTTAGAGCCTGACAAAAGCAGGGAGATGGTGGAAATCCCCAGGGGTTTTTTCACCTTGCTCCCATTGCTGTGGGTGATGAAAAGCTGAGCTTTTTTCTCTGCACAGGCCAGCTGCAGGGTGGTTTTCTGCTGCCTTCTACACTGAGAGTTGCACACCCCCTCCAGGCTGTCCGAGCGGCAAATGCAGAGGCCAAGGGCTTTGTCATAGCCTTGGAAGTGGCTGGGGCCAGCACAGACCTGCGGGAGAGAGGAAGGAATGCCAGCGGAGCCACTGCAGCGTCCCGGGGCTCCTACAGCTGAGGAAGAGGCAAAACCTGCTGTGAAAACACGAATAACTCAATTTCCATGCTGGCTGTGCCTTGTGAAGGAAGAGCTCGGGGATTTTGCTTTTTTGGAGCATTTTGTGCCCAGCCTTGGGATTTAACGAAGGTGAAAATACCTTCTGGGAGCAGTACCGAGCCCATCCTCTCTTGGTCAAGCACTGGCCCTCCTGGTTTCGGGAGGCTGGATCCCGGCACACGGGGTAGGATTGCCTGACGCAGGGTCTTCCATCCCTTCCAGACTTCCTAAAACCCGGCGGGCAGGTGCAGAGGCCGTCATGAGGCTGGAGATTAAAACAAGGGTTTGTTTAGGGACCTGCGGTTTGATGTCCCTACACCACCCTGAACCGTCCAGCGAAAGGCAGGATTGACACAAACCCTGAGAAACCCAGAATATTGGTAAATCTGGTGTCCCCACCTGTTGGGGAAGATGAAA
>VWPU01005467.1:0-81081 GCA_013398955.1 Callaeas wilsoni
GGCGGGGGGGCGGGGCCGGCCGGCGCTTCCGGCAACACGCGCCCGCCGCCGCCGCATAAATACCGCGGACGGCGCCCGCAGCCTCCGCACCGCTCCAGCCGCCGCTCCGGGAGCTACCCCGATCTGCCCCGCACCGCTCCGGGAGCTACCCCGATCTGCACCGCTCCGGTCGCCGCTGCTCCCGGTCCCGCTGTTGATCCCGCTCCGTGCCGTTGCCATGCCGTTCCTGGGGCAGGACTGGCGCTCCCCCGGGCAGAGCTGGGTGAAGACGGCCGACGGCTGGACGCGCTTCCTGGACGAGAAGAGCGGCGGCTTCGTGGGCGACATCAGCAGGTACCGGCGGCGGCTCGGTGCGGCCCCGCTGCCGGGCGGCGCCGCCAGGGGGCGCGGTGCTGGTGCCGGGGCGGCGGGGAAAGCTGTGAGGGGCGGCCGGGGCCCCTCGCCCCGCGCCGGCTCAGGGGACGCTCCGGTGTCGGCGGAGCGGAGTCGCTGTGTGGGTGACCCCGGCCCTGCCGGCGGAAGGGCTCGGCGGCCCCTCTGTGCCTAAAGGAAGCTCCGAATGGGGGTCACTCAGCCCCCGGCGGGGTCCCCACGTCCCTGTGGAGGCTGTTCCTCCCCACGTGGCCGGGTTGTCCTTACGGCTGTAGAGTGTGGCGGAAAATCGAGGAAAAGATGAAGCATTCACCTGCCCTGCGGCCAGAGGGCTGTGCCCCCGGGGGGCATCGCCGGGCGTCTTCCAGGGGCCCTGGAGGTGGCTGCCTACCCTCCCCCCAAAACAACCTTGCTTGGGGCTTCCCGGTCTCGGGCTGGCAATGATGATGTGTCTGAAGCCATAAATCCTCCCCAGGCCATGAGTAATGTGCCTTACGTGCTGTTTGACTAATCTGGCTGCAAAACATCAACAAACTCCCAAGATGGTGCGGGCAGGAAGCTTTTGCAGCGCGTGGGTGTCGTGGGCTCGGGCCAGATCGCTCCTGTCAAAACCAAACTTTTCTCACGGAGCTGCATCTTCTCCTCAGCTGTGTGCTGCCAGAGTTGAGGTGGCTGCCACTGGGCCTAGGGATGGGTCAGGAATGCCCATGACAAAGGGACTTGGAGTAAGCAGGGATTTGCTGTGAGCCACTGCTGAGATGTTATTGTGCAAGGAGGCTTACGTAGCAGGTATCGCCTGCTCTCTTCTATGTAAGCTGTAAGTACAAATCAAGTTTAGGTTTGTAATTTGTAAATAGGTAGAAAAATATCTGGCTGATGCTAGTGTGTTGGGAATATTGAGTTTAGCATGGGTTTATACGTCCCTTTTCCCATTTGAAAGCAAGGAGGTGACATATTGGCCCCAGGCTGAGGTCCTTGCAGTGCCAGGTCCAGGTGCCCAACTGTTCAACCTGTCAAGATGCCCTGGAAAAGTGTGTGGAAACCTGGCAGTACATAAACAGGGAAATAATCTGCCTCCCATGCTGGAGTTCGTCCACTGCTGCTGTTATGGTGGTTTCAGATTACAGAGTCATTCAGTAGGAAGTCAACAGGCAAGGGTGTGCTGTTGACATGTGAGATTTAAAGGAGATCCATCTTGTGCTCTTGGGCTCAAATTCTGCCACTGCGTGGGCTGTGTTAACCTGACCTTCTATTGATTTTGTGCAACCATGATAAAACATGAGCTTGGATATTCCGTAACAGCTTCTTCCTTGCTGCTGTATTCTGTTCTCAGGTTTTGGTCCCCCCAGCAGGAAGCAGCAGGGATGGGGTACGTGAGCAGCTGAGATGTTCTGCTCTCAGGTTTAGGTGGTTCTGAGCAAGCTGCAGCTGGCAGTAGTGTCTGTTTCCCCAAATTGTTGTTTCTGTGAATGTTGTCCACCTGCACTGCTGCTGCTCTTCCCCTTCTGCAGTGTTGCGGTGGAGCCACAGCAGTGGTGCCTTCTCTACAGCTCGGATGCCCTGCAAGGGGGATGTGGAGTAGGAAGGGGGAGCCGAGGGTCATGGTGTTCTGAAACTTGGAGAGGTTTCTTCCACCTCTGGGGCCATGTGCAGGTGCGAAACCAGAACACCCGTCTGGATCATGACGCAGGGGATCTGGGTTCCTCCTGGGGCCGAAATTCTGACTTGGTCACTTGACTTTTGCATATGCTGGTGGTGTGGCCATGCAGACAGCCAGTGGACAGGGGAAACAAAAAGTCTTGTCCCACAGGTTTCATTCCTTTGCAGGAGACTGTGCTGAATAGCTGTCAGAGGTGTGTTTGGGTTTTGTTTGAGACTAAGCAGTGTAAACACATGGCCTGTACAGGAAGCCTCCTGGCTGCGTAAGGGTCCTCGTGGCTGTCGCAGAGGAAGCCCTGTTGCCCAAGGCTGCAAGCAGCAGCAGCATGTTTTGGCACCTGTCAGAGCTCCAGAGCTGTCTGAGCCGGTGCAGCCTGGGACCCTTCTTCGAGTTTAGGCCTGCAGACAGCCATGTTTCATCCCTTGCAAGCTGCTAGAGCAGAGGGCACAGCTCTGTTTTGTTCTCCTGGATTCATGGCCTGTCTTCTCCCTGGCACCCGTGAGGCATCCCGCAGTTCTGGGCGTCACGCTGTGTGCTGGGGCCTCTGCTGAGAGCCCTTGGTGGTGCTGCTCTCCCCTGCCACCCCCAGGGACATCTGCAGCAGTGCCGTGGCTGCCCAGGGGCTTCTCAGTTTCGCTTTGTGGCTTGGATCTGCTGATTTGCAGTTCTGCAGAATGTGGAGATGTTGATGCACAGCCTCTTTATACATAGCCTTTCATTGCCCTTGAAGGAAATAAGGGGTTATAGCTCCCTTCACTAATAATACAGTTACAGCAGAGCTCCAGCAGAAGCAGACAATGGGCAGTCTTGGACAAGAGATCCTAGCTGTTAACTTGTGTAGTCACTACTATGTGGGGTCTGGAAAAGCATCAGATAAGTCTGAACCTCAGCTAGGCTTTTCCTATAAGCTTGAAATAGTATTGTGTGGGAACTCTTTTGTTAACAAATATTTTGAGTGCATATATATGTCTTCAGGGATCTCTAAATATGTCCTTCTGTAGCAGTCTGACTGGCTCAGAGCAATCTGCTACCTACACTAGGAGGCTATGGTGTTCCTTAAGGATAGAAACAGGCTAAAGAGTGGAAAAGAACATTGCTCAGCAGTGTCCCAGCACTAACTGTGTAGTCTGTGTTACCTGCTCCTGTCATGGGTATCTTGGCTAGCCCAGAACTGAGGCACCAGAGGTTCCTTTAAAAATACCATTACTGGATGCTAAAACTATGTGCATACTATTTCTCAGGGGCAGCCTTTAAGGAGGCAGCTTTGGAGGCCACAATAAAAACCTGTGTATTTTCTCTCCTTGTAGGAAACATAGTGTTCAACAGACTGCAGAAATAAACAGAATCTTTGCTTTGTGTCATTCACAGCTTTTGTAAAAAAGATGATCACAACAAAGAGAATCTCTTCAACAGCATAAACTATGATGTTGCTGCCAAGAAGAGAAAAAAAGACCTGCTGAATAACAAAGCCAAGACTCAATGTAAGACATCTTTTTGGACTTCTTTTTAAACAAAAGCTGCTGCAGAAGAATGGAAAATGCTTCACTTCTATATTTTTTGCACAGTGCAGGAAGAGCCTTCTAGAGTCTTGAAGGGCTTTGCGCCCATGTTTGACCTAAGTAGAGAACTTGGATACGGTTTAACATGAAGATTTATGCCCCTGTTAGTAATCTCTGTTCTGAGGAGTTGTGCTTGTTGTGTTCAGATTTTTGTCATTTGTTTGTCAGGAGGGTAATTTTTTCCTATGGTACATTCAAATGAACCAGTTCCAGTATTTTCCTCCTGTAGACTTCCTTGTGCACAACAGGCTAAATTTATTCTTCCTTCCATATGCATGTTGAGCACTAATCTACATTACTGGAGGCTACAATCCTGAATGTAAGCTTTGATCCTATCTCTGTGTGCAGAGTGCATGAAAAATGAAATAAGATTTCAGCTCGCTCAAAACAATAGAAGGCTTGAAATCTTTCTGTGCGCACAGCGAGCAGCCAGGGTCTCAGATGGGGCACCAGGGGAGGACCCGGGGGAGCCTGCAGGGACAGCAAGATCTGCATTGGGCTAATTGCAAGATAGGTACTGGAGTTACATATGAAGGCTACAAATGTAAACATACCCAGAGGAAATGAGTTACAATTCCCGTACTGCTATTAACTCATTGTGCATCCCCCAGGATTTTGGAAACTGTTGCCAAAAGTTGGCCCCTCAGTGTATTCAGTTCTCTGAACAAACAAATGTTACCATGACAGTTTTTGGCTGGATTCTGCTGTGACCTACCATTAAAAAGGGCTTGATGCAGGGTCAGCATGCCTGTAACTGAGAGTGGATCTGTTCTTGGACTTACAGTACCAGGCAGGAGCACATTGCATAGCTTCAGTTCATTAATTTACAGGTTCCTCTAGGAGATCAATATTCTCTTTATGGAAAGGAGTTCAGCAGGATGGGGAGGAGAACTTATTTTATACTAGCAGTTAAATTGCCAGTGTGTCATGGAAGTAGGGTCAAAAGCCCATGTGAAAATGGAATGGGAGAAGGACTGAGCAGCATAACTGCTTATAGTACAGGTTCTTCTGCAAACAGAGTTAGCAGTGTGTGCTGGGTATTGGAAAGTTATTTTGGGGAATGGATGGGACAACTCCCGTTCCGAGGGAAGGGAGGGGCAATTAGAAATAGGAAAATTTCGGTCCCACATAGTTTTTTCTTTTTTAGCAAGTTAGCTGCAAGCATAAGCATGCTTCTCTGAGCCTGACCTCACTGCTAAAAGCTCTCTCATACATGCCTGGTGTCTCATGACATTTTTGCTCAACTTCAAATTTGACATACAATCCCAAGCCTGTAACCAAGGTAATAAATAGTTAATAAAATCAATAACAACAAAACCTGGCTGTCAGCCACACTTACTGTCTGGGACCAAAGAAGAGGAGGTGCTATGGTATATCTGTGGCTGGCAGATTAAACATTTACAGTCTTGAGCTGTGTCAATGAAACAGAAGCCCTTTCTAAGGCTTAGGGCTACAGTCTCAAATGAAGCTGTATAGAAACAAAGCAGCTCAGCAAGTTGCTAGATTTGGTTTCAAGTGTGGTGGTGTAAACAAAATAACTTAATTTATACTAAAAGACAGTGAATGTTATGAGCAGAACAGAGATACAGCTCTCTGAGGTGGAAGATTAACTGAACAAAATGTCTTTGTCCAAACAGATTTCCATCAGGAGAAGTGGATCTATGTTCACAAGGGAAGCACAAAAGAGGTGAGTGCCTCTATAGGTTCTTTGTTCTCTTTTCTACTGATTTTAACAAGCAGTGGAAGATCCTGTGCTGATATGAATCAGCAGAAGCTCTTAAGAGATGAGTGGAAGATCTGACTTGTGGTTGGAATTTCAGTAATGATTTTAAACCCCTATCAGGGATCCAGGGCTTGATGTACGAGGCTTTGTACATGTGTTTAAAATATGACTTGTTTGCTTCCCTCATATAAAAAAAACAGCCGTTTGCAGGCCAAGCCATGATACTGTTCTTGGCTTTCACCCAGTACAGTCCTAACATGGAAAATCATTGGAATTCATCACAACGGCTCACTTGCACTCATGGAGAGAAGCGGCTGTACGAGACTGCTCTGAACTCGCACTAAATATTGAACCCCAGGAATGTGTGGCTCATTATCACACGTAAATTCATGGGTCATGAGCAGAACTTGGGTCTCTCTTGGGAAACTACCATAATCTACATTGGGCCGTGCCCATTCTTGATGTCCGTAAGTGCAGCTCAGTGGGAGCCAGGCCTGCCTCTGGCTGTGAGCTGCTCCCATGGTTTGTACCTATCAGCTTGCTAAATTGAGTTGCTCTGGGTCATGTCTACCTGGTGCTGTCTGGACTCAAGTTTGCCAAAACATGACCCAGAGTGTTTATTCTTCTTAGCGCCACGGTTACTGCACCTTGGGAGAAGCCTTCAACCGGCTTGACTTCTCCAGTGCTATCCTGGATTCCAGGCGATTCAACTACGTCGTGAGGGTGAGTCAAAGTCTAGGGTTTATTTTGCTGTGATGCTGGTGGAGGTTCTGAACTGAGCACCAGTTGGATAATGGGAAGCACTGGCAAAGAAGAGATGTCTGAGCATGCAAGTGGGTGTGTTGGGCTTTGCTGCATGAAGTAATCCATGGAAGTTTTGTGTGTGGATAGATGCCCAAAACCTTGTCTTTAGTCTGTTAAAATGGAAAGGGAGGAAAGTGGCAATAGTGTAGAAGATGAGCTGTCCTTAGCCTAGCATTCCTACTACTTTTCAATTGTCATTCACTTTTGAAACCCAGAAAGCTTGGCTTTTAATTCCTCGGTTTTCAGTTCAGCTTCTGAAAAAGAACATGGACTCTCTGCAGATGCTATAGGGCAGTGGAGACCTCTTTGCTCTGGAAGCTCCAGTCTGAGGCCTGTGGAGCTTTCTCTCCATTGAGGTGATACAGGAAAGACTCAGGGGAGCTGAGTATTTTGGGAATGAGGGGATGGGCTGAACCTTTTGGTGGCACTGATCTTAACTTCTCTGTTAAGAAAAGTTGCTCTTAATCCCTTGTGACTGGCAGTGGTTTCAGCAGGTGAAACATTTGTTTAGTCCTGACACCATTAGTTAATAAAGAAGGAGTCATCAGCTTCAAGTTTCCCATGCTCTGGCTTTGCGTGATAGGTCTGGGCTTCTCTTTTGGCTCAGGGTGACCAAGGAGGTGGTAGTGGTAGGGGGACCTACTGTCCTGAGGGCTGTGGATGCTTGTATGTTTATCTGCATGTGATCTGCAAATTGATCTTGAATTTCAGAATGCTTAGCAAGATTTAGAATTCAATAAGGTTTAAAAAAAAGTTATTAACTTGAGGCTGTTTATGAACAGCTCCTTTTCATGTCTTGTGAGCAGCTGATCACTGGTGAGGCAACAGCTGTTCAGGTGTTAAGTTCTGGAGCAAGCAGCAGTGGTATTGCTTTCCCTTTGAGTCAAGTGTCATGAAAAGTGTCTAAGGAAGAAATTATGTGAGCAGGTTCACCTTTATTTGTTCACCTAGGTTGTCTAGGTGACAAGTCACCTACAAAAACCTCTGTCACCCTGGGAAGGGTACAGGCATTGGGGGTGATGACCCACTGGCTGTGTAGGAAAGGCAATCACTTGGATGTCCCACTACAGGAGTGGTGGCAGGCAATGGGGATTCTGGGGGAGGCAAAGCAGGATCCAAGTCAAATAAACTCAGGCTGTCCTCGCTCTGCTCGTCTTGGGACAGCTTATTTTCCTGCTTGTGCAGAGGTGATCACCAGTGTTGAGGTAGTCGGTGTTTCCTGATACTGGATATATATATACACACACATAGCCGTGTCATCTTCAGGGGGATTACTGGAGAAGGAACAGTTCATGCCAAGGCCATAACCCTTTCGTCAAATATAAAGAAGGAATGTAAAATAAAACTTGTTTAGTGCTGCAGATATACCTTTGGCAGACTTTCTTATGACAGGGAAGAACTCCAAAGACCTCTGCTAAGCATGGCCTTGGTCATGCTGTGCCACATGATGGGCTTCTGCTGCTTGGCCCAATTTGATGGATGTCTCATATGGGACTGCAATGGTTGAACAGAAGTCTCACTAAATTTTTTTTATGAGCAAACTTAAATTTCAGTAAAGTCAGTGTGGTCTGATGGGGGAGCTCAGGCTGACCTTCTTCTCTCTTTTTCTCATGAGGACTTCACACACAGCAGATTTGCGATGCTTTTATCAAAAACAACAGTTTTGAAAGCTATGGAAGCTGACCTGTGTCCTTGTTTCTACAAATCACCTCTCTTCTGAGCTTTTAAGAGTAGCTTTCCCCCAGTAGTTTTACAGATACAGTACTACCAAGACGTATGAAGCTTTCTAATTGAGGTTGACTTGTGGTTTGGCAGTTTAAAGAAGATATTAAACCTGGTACCATGGATCAAATTGTAAAATTGATTTCTTAAAATGAAAGGCTTGTATCAGCCAAGTCTCCAGTGGATAGTAGTTCATAAAATGCCTTATATGCCAGATTTACTCATGAAAAGCTCTGCCTAGATGTGGATTATGTTTATGATCCTTTGCAAGTCGCAGGCCTCCTAGAGCACACAGATGGGCAATCTGTCACATAGGAGATGCCTTGAATATTGGCAGGCAAAATATTTTTCCCTTCCTTCTCTCTCCTTATTATCTCTAGTTCCACTCCTTGCTCAGGGTATCTGTTATTAATGTCATGCTACTTAATTAATCAAGCAAATGCATTTCAAGGAGGGGAGCTTGGAGTTGGAGGCTAGGAAGGAATATGACAATGTCTGTAGGGGAAGAAAGGAGAGAAACAGCTGCAGGTTTGAGGTTCTGCTAGCTACACCCAAGCTTGCCCTATAGAGAAATAAGCTGCATCACTTGCTGGTAGCAAAATGGGCTTTCAGGCTTAACATGAACTTACCTTTCTGAATTTCTCTGAACTTAAGTGAACAGTCCTTAAGTGTCGTCAGTGCTTGCTTTCTTGTCACAGAAGTTTCTGCTTTAGATATACCCAAACTAAGTTCTTTAAGTTTCTAATGGTGGCAGATAAAATGGGCACCTCCTTCAAGTGGAATGGAGGTATGAGCTGCAAGAAGCTTGGCAAGTATTTTTCATGAGCAAATACCATCAGCTGGAGCCAGTGAGTCCATGTAACTGAAGCAGAAGAAATTTTCTTCCGACATCAATCTTGTCTTGACAGTCTGCTGGTACAGCTCTGGAAGTGCCGAGTTATAGGTACTGGTGCCATGACTTGGTCCTTGCTGATCCTTCAGATTAGTGCATCTGCTTACATGTTACAGAACAATCCATGTTCCCTTTTTAGGGCTAATAAGGAAGTGTGTGATTTACCCAGAGGACCCAAACTGTTGTTGGTCTGAAGCAGCCCTGGTTTCTCTGATCTTAGAGATTTAATGAAAAGACTGGAAGCATTCTGTAAGCATAATTAATGGGAGCAGAGACAAAGGTGCCTGCAGCCCAGAAGTTGGTTTTCCTTCAGGAACACTGTGTTCAGATGACAGGTTTTGCAGGCTGCTTCTTCAGATAGACATTTCTCATATGATGGTTGTGTAGTCTCAAGGGAAGGTGCTATTTCTGATCATAAAAGCTTAGGTCAGGTTAAGCTGCCTGGGCACAGCTCTTAGAATAACATGATCTAGGTTGTGTGCAGCCTTCTAAAGTAGTCTCTTAAATTTGCTTCTTAAGTTTTATTAGTGATTAGCTCCAGGAGTCCTGGATTTATGCTGTCCTGAAAGAATATCAGCTGGATGCTGTTTTGTGGAGATCTGTTAGCACTTGCACTGTAAATCTTTATAACTCACCTTGCTCTTGCTCCACCTGTCAGCTGACAGCCAGTGTGACATTTCAGCCACTGAAAGTGAAGGGCTGTGAGAGCAAGGTGGGGCTGGAGGAGGAATTTTTCATTATAATACTCTTTTCTAAGCAGTCCAGATGTGAGGAGTCACATCCCCAACCATCAGGAACTTACGGATCTCCACACAGTGCAGTCCAGCTTTCATATAGCTGGCTTGAGGTATTCAGTGGGGAATTTACACTTCAGTAGTTTAAGACTTGTGATTTTAGTCACTACAGAGCATTTCCCTTTTTGAGTCAAGGTTGTACTCTCCTGCTCAGCACAGCAGGACTGCTGAGGATTTTTTGGCTCTGTGTGCTGTTAGCCCCAGCAGTGCTTATTTGGGGTATGGATTGCCTGCATATCCCTGGGTTGAACCAAGACTGTGGCCAAAGTGCCATCTGGCTGTAGCAGGTCTAAGCAATGCTGCACACAGTAGTCATGGGTGCACAGCAGTGTTTTCACGGCCTTGAAACAGGGCCTAGTTCCCTGCCACATGGCACTGTTCTGTTTGCTATTTTGTTAACTTGTGCTTATGGGAGGAGAAGGATCTGTTCCCCTGCTGAAGCTGAGAGGCTTCGTTGCAGTGCCTGCTCCAGACCGGTGGCTGGTGGATTTGAGCAGGAGCCCCACTGCACTTGGGGGAAGTGAGCAGGTTACTGCCCTGCTGTGGAAGATGCTGCCTCCTGCCAGCTTTGCAGAGGCTCTGGGATAGCCCACTGCATCTCTTGCCTTTTCTCTATAGTTCTGGCAAACCTCTGATAGCAAACAAAATTGGGGCAAGAGTGTGGGAAGGATTTTTTTTAGTGGAGCTGCCAGGTCACCTCTCTCAGCTTCTGAGGAGTTAGAAAAGTGAATTTGGGTCTAATGCCCTGTTTTGTGGAGGTGTTGCAGACTTCCCAGCGCCAGTTAAAATTGGCAGGAATGCAATTATTTAGAGTATTTGAAAAGCAGACCTTTTAAAAGTGCTCTTAACCTTTCCCTATGCACTCTCTCCTACCATCTGTCCCTCTCAGCTGAGCGTGGGCTGGACTTAATGCAGCCACATCATAACACACGCTTGCAGTTCTCCAGTCTTTTTACCCTACTCAGCATTAATCTGAATTCATCAGTCTGCTTTAGTCTGTATTATGCAAGTGGCAACATTGATTTATTTTTCATACTGCTGTAGACCCCAATTTGGCAATCCATTAACTGAGACCATACTTGGGGCCTGTGCCAGCACTAAAAGACCCCCAATGCACTGGAGCATGTGGGGCACAGATGAACTGTACTGCTTACCTGGTTTTTGTGTATTATATGAGCACAAAAGAACAAAATATGTCTTTTGATTTGGAGGACTAGCTAGTGGCTTCAGTCAGCAGTCCCTGGGGAGTGGAGTAGCCCTAGAAGTATTCACAACATAGTTTTCATATGGAATTTCATCCTGTGTTTATTTGGTGTAGGAGAAGGGAGGTGACACATGATATCTGAGCTGGTTCACTGAACATAAATTGAACCTTGATAAACACAGGGCAAATTTGAATCTGTTCCTTTGGCTAAATTAATTTTGTACCAGTTTAGTGTTCTTCAAGGAACTGAGATTTTTATCCTCATTCTTCTAAAAGAATGGCCCTGGCGTCCAACTCCTCTGGTATTACATTACATGATGCTTATCACTGTATGCATTTTGGTGTTTTTAGTAATGGGCACAATATTGCTAACACCCAGCCTGGAGGAAGCTGTCTCTGTGCCAGTTCCAGAACAGTGCAATCTGGAGACAGCAGCTGTTTGTGCACAGATGAGCTGATCTGGGTGCATATGTGGCCAGTGTACAGATGGAGTCTGGCAAATTCATCACTATAATCAAAGGTCTGAAGGCTGAACAGTTTAGGGTAAGCAGAGTATTACAGACTACAATGGGACATTGGCTGGGGTTTTTTCCTACTTATTCATCCGGTATTTAAAATTAAGAAAAGACCTTTTATAAACTTTTCAAACATCTTGCAAGCTGCCTTGTTTTTAGGAGCATTTAGTTATTGCGATCTCATTTAGCTGATATGGTCAGAAAATCCACTGGTGCTTGTGCACCAAATATTACCCAACTCTCCCACATCTCTTGTTTCCTCCAAACAAGCTAAGAAAACAAGCAGCCTGCCCTTCACAGGAGTTAGTGCAGGTCTTTTTTCATCTTGGGGTGTTTTTTTGGTCATGTGAGGTGCAAGATATTAATAGAATGTAAACTCAAAGCCATCTGATGGTGGTGTTGGCCTGGATATTAAACAGAAGAAGAGATTGGTCACTCGAGGTGACTTCACTGCTTCTAAGTGGCAGTCACATGCCAGTGCCCCAGATGAGCAGAGCAGGCTGCAGTAATACCTCTCCCTCAGCTCCCGCTTCATGGCAAGCTGCCGGTGACTTTTTGGATACATTCCTGTCATTCTTATAGCAGGGCAAACAGTTCAGCTCATGACTTATCAAGTCTAGTCAAAAGCCATCTTAGTTACTTGACACAAGTAGTTGCACCTTCTCTGGACTCTCTGTGGTGCCAGCAATGGGATACTAGAGCTGCAGATGATAAAGGATTAATAAGCTGGTCATGCGGCAATGTGTTGATTGATTTGTAGCATAAAAGGTTTTTCCTTTCCTTTCTAAATTGAAACAGAAGGCTATGTACATCCAAAACAAATGGACTGACACGTGGACAGTCTGTGCATTTATATAATGTTGGGGGAAGGGAGAAAAGCTTGTAAGATCACAGGCCACATGTTCTGCAGAGCATGATCCATAGGAAATTTCCCCAGCTGTTCCTGTGGCACAGAGATGGGGAAGAGAGAGAGCATCCTCCCCTGTGGGAAATGCTTCCTTTAACAACTGCAGCCCAAATTCACTTGGTCAAGAGACAGGAGGTCAGTGATGGGAAGTAAATTCTAATTGAAAGTAAAAGCAAGATTCTCAGCAAGAGAGGTTAACAAGTAAACAGGGCAGACAGGGAAAGGTGGTTTGTTGCTGTAGTTAGACCTGAACAGGGAAGGAAACTTTGGGAGAGTAGGGCTTTATTGTGGGGAGGATTTTTGTTCTTCCTACAGTACTTAACCTTTCTGTCGTGGTGACAGCGCTCTGACAAAACCCATGCGACCCAGGAGTTGACGTAAATTGTGGAGTCTGATTTTCATTAATGCTCTGTCAATAATATCCCCATCCAAACAGGCATTTGCTCGTGTTCCCTTATAACACTGCTTGTTTATGCCCCAATGAAGGACGGTGACGTTGGCTGTTCGCTGTTCCGTTGGCGTGAATAGTGGCTGTCAGTCCAAGTACCACTGTGGTTTCTCTGCATCTCTGAACCATGAAATCAAGTTCCCTCTCCCCCTACACTGAAGATAATTAAAATGCCTTCCCCCCCCCACCTCTTTTGATGTGAGTTTAATTATTTGGCCTCTGCTCTCCTTCCCCTTGCATTACTTTGCTCTGTTGTTCTGTCTCCTTTTTATTTTCAAGCAGCAAACAAGTCTCTGGACTGTTTTGCTGTGTCATGTGACTAGGAGTCAAGATTAGAAAGGTATCTCTGTGCTCTAAGGCTTGCAACTTCTATTTTTATCCACAGCTGTTGGAGCTGATAGCAAAGTCTCAGCTGACGTCACTGAGTGGCATAGCCCAGAAAAACTACATGAACATTTTGGAAAAAGTGGTTCAGAAAGGTAAGAAACGAAAACAGTGAGGGGGAGTCTGATTTAATCTGATCTACTTTGGTGAACCACATCCTTGAGAATAGTCAGGCAATGCAAAATGGGTGAAGAGGGGCAGGCACCACTGCTTATTTCTGTAGTTCTGCTTTTTTTTTCCCCTCAATGAAGGACTTAGGGGGAGGGGAAGAAATGTCTGTAGTCTGGTAGGTATCTGAGAGGTGACTCCTCCTTTTCCACCTTTCCTCACTACCACCCCTTCTGCATCCTACTGAGTCCTATTTCTGACTGCAGAAGATCTGGCTGCTCTTGCCCTCAGCCAGGCATATCTGCAGTCTCTGCTGCCGCCTTGCTGGCAGTGTGCTGTACCTACTGCTCCCACTGCTCTGGAGGGCAGTCTTCACCTGTTCAGGGGAGTGAATTGGGATTGAGATGTGGCACTTTCCTCGTGAGTGTTTAGCTGTCCCTGAAGCCTGGGCATTGACAGCAGCCTGTTATTATACATAATGAGAAATGCACATTAGCTGGGGTAGATGGGGAAGAAGTGCACATAGATAACTTCTTGCACAGCATCAGAAGGGAAAACTGGCTGGTTGCCAGTGGCTGAAAATGAGAAGTGCTGCAAAATGGCAGATCTCATCTGCTTGTCCTGGGAAGCTCTCTTTCCATCTGCTGTCTAACCTGCTGTGACTGGCTAATGTTTAAGTGCTTTCCTCTAAAAAGAAAAGCACAGACTGGCTCTCTTGGCCTGTGAAATTATAGCAAATAACTTGACTTGCCTGAGAAACATGTAGATTCAGACAAGGATTTTGACAATTCCCATTTTTAACCTTTCCTGTTCTTCTAAAGTTCTTGAAGATCAGCAGAACATCAGGCTAATACGGGAATTGCTGCAGACCCTCTACACATCCCTCTGCACATTAGTTCAACGGGTCGGCAAGTCTGTCCTAGTTGGAAACATCAACATGTGGGTGCACAGGATGGAGAGCATTCTCCACTGGCAGCAGCAACTGAACAACATTCAGATCACCAGGGTAAGCACAAATCCTGAAAGCTAAAAATATTGTCTCCTTTGTGAAACCTTCTTAACGGGTCTCATTTCGGTGCTTCCCACTCTACTCCCAGTGCAAGCACAGACTGGAAGGACCTGGAGCTGCCAAAATAACAGGATGCATTCCTAGCATTACTTGACTCCCTTAATTCAAACTCAATGTACATAACCCAGGATCATGCTTGAGGTTACTGGTCACAGACTGTGGCTTGACTCTGTAACGGCTGTGAAGTGCTGTGTGAACAGAGCTGGACAGAAAACCATCTCCCCCTCTTCAGTCCTCAGAGGCCAGGCCTCAGTGTGAAAAGTCAACTCAGGCATTCTCAAGTTGAGCAATTGCCTTCAAAACTTGTTTATCAGATAGTTGAGGTTTTTAGATTTATTTAATCTGTAAATTAAATGCAAATTTTCAAATAGCTGCATAACTTCATGCTTCCTGGCTGAAAATACCAATGATTCTTCCAGTAGTCTGGAGCTACCTGCTCCAGCTGGATGAGTCCTGCTTTCACAACATCTGGTTTTTTTCAACAGCATCTGTGGGGGTGGGAAGGATGTGCTAGATGATAAATTCCTAACCTGGTTTTACATGGGAATCAAATCTGACCTTGTTCAATTTCACACAATCACAGATGGTTTGATGTTGGAATAGACCTCTGGAGGTCATCTGGTCCAACCCCCTCTGCTCAGGCAGGAATACTAACAATAAGTTGCCCAGGACTATGTATACGCTTTTTTTTCCCTACCTCAAACGGATACATACTCCACTGAAATGCTCAAGCTTTCCCCCCATGCTGATATCTGTGTTGGTGTTCCCCTTGTAGTCTTGAAGAACTCTGCCTATTCAGACAAAAGTGCATCAAAGCATTGCTTGTGAAAGGAACTACCTTTTATACCTACTTGTGTAGGTTTGCAGACACTTTTTCTAAAGTAAATAAAATAGATGTAGAGCTTGCAAAAAAATTCATACCACTGAAGATAACTTCAGTTCAAGCTGGAACAAAACCAGCTGAATTCAGAGAAAGGAAGAATCTCAGTTCTGTACAGCCAGTTACTTATGGTGCAGTGAGCTTGTGGTATTTCTGAAGGAGGAAATGTCTTGCCTAAGACCTAAATCATTAAGGAAAAAAAAACAAAACACGACACTCTGCAAGGTTGTTTTATGTGCCACAGCTGCTTTAAAAAAAAGACAAACTTCTATCCAGACAATGACAGCATACTGATCTGTTCTGGTCTTATCTATGTTCTTTCTCCAAAAAAAGTAATGCTTGAAAAGTTCTGGAAAAGAGTACTGAGGGAAAAGTAGTAGCAGATAAGTTTTTGGACTGATTCAAAAAACCTGTAAGGATTTGCTTGAGTCACACAGGTCTTTTCAGAAAAAGACATACAGATGTGAGCTTTGGGTTTGTTGGTTTTTTTTTTTTACCCAAGAGTCTCTCAGCTTACTCTTGCCTGTTGTGCCCTAGCAAAGCTTATATGTAGACAGAGTTCAGAAGAATGAAAAATACAGCCTGGCAAGGAAGAGCAGTGGGAGATGATCCAGGGATCCAGTGCATTTGTCCTACCCCAAAAAATGCCCCAGGCTGTCATGGAATGTCCTCTGGACACTGTAAAGACAGTTCACTCCTTCTGGAGCGATCGTGTAAGGTCTGTCTGGCGGGTGGCGATGCCGAAATAGTTGTTTTGGTTGAAAAGCTCCGGTCCTTACAGGTACCAGGCAGTGTCGTGGGTCTGGGCAGGCCAGCACTGAGGTGCTGGAGGGAAGGCAGGAGCTGCTGCTGTGCAGATGTACTTATTGTTCCTCTGGAGTCTCCTATGCCATGGGATGGCTGGAGATGGGACCACATGATTAAAAGCAGCCTCATGCAGTGTTCCCCTGCTGCTGGCGGGCTGTGTGCTGCTTGTCTGAAACAGTTAATAGCTCTGCCAAAGACAAGGCGGGTGCTGTGACTCTGCAACTTAAAATAGCAGCATCTCTGTGCTGCTAAGTAAAGGATGAACTTGGCACATCTGTCTAACATTGTTTCTTTGTTGGAGCCCAATCCTAGAAGCTGCTGTTTGCCTTAATAAGGCTGGGACTGGTTTTGAAGCTGCAGCTGGAGCCCAGGTTGTGGTCCTTGCTTATGCCTTGCTCCTGTGTATACCTTGGATTTCCCCTGAGTGCAGGACATGCAGATCTACTGTGGTCAATTTGTCCTGGAGCTGTACCCCATGTGGACTTGCAAAACAATCCTGGACCCTGTGGAGGCTAAGCAAAGGTGGATGGGGGTGCCTTTTGTCTCTTTAGGCTAGGATCTGCTTTTGTGTGACTGAACAGCCTGGAAGGCCAGGGCTGTGGCCTGTGGGAAAGGGGCAGGTCCTTCAAGTGTTCCCAGAGGAAAAACTAGCCCTGCCAGCAGTGACCTGGGAAGCCATGCAGGGAAAAGTCCTGCTGAGGGT
Source organism: Callaeas wilsoni (assembly GCA_013398955.1). Classification (NCBI taxonomy): domain Eukaryota; kingdom Metazoa; phylum Chordata; class Aves; order Passeriformes; family Callaeidae; genus Callaeas; species Callaeas wilsoni. The sequence continues at coordinate 16,552 of VWPU01005467.1, forward strand.
ACTCAGCAGCCGCTGCTGTGGTTGCAGCAAGATCCTGTGATGACATAAGCTAAAACACATGTCAGAAGAGCATGAGATTCCCAGCAGTGTGTGTAACTAGAGCTGAACTTGAGAAGTAATGCCCATCTACCTCGTGGTGGAGAGACCTGGATGGACAATAGCTGATACCATGATGCAGCCCTGTCCTGCTGCAGTGAAAGCTGATGGTGATGCTTCAGGGAGCAGAGTCTCACGAGCAGGGATGAGGGGTGGACAAAAAGGAGAGGAGGCTTGGACTGCAACTCTCCTAACTGTTGTACTACAGATACATGTCCTCTTCCTTGAGGTTATCTCAAACTGTTCTGGGGCAGAAGGTCAAATATTTCTATGTAAAATGTCTCCTTTATTTAGAAGAGGGAACTGCTGCTTCGTTCTCTGTGTGAAGAAGTTTTAAAAAAGTAGTAGCTCTGCTGCAAGCTAGGATTTCTTAGATTTTCGGCTTCCTGGGAGCTCAGTTTTCTGTCTCTTCCAGCCTGCCTTTAAAGGAACCACTTTCACCGACCTGCCGTTGTGTTTACAATTGAACATCATGCAGCGACTGAGCGATGGGAGGGACCTGGTTAGCCTGGGTCAGGTGGCTCCTGACCTCCAAGTGCTCAGCGAAGACCGGCTGCTGTGGAAGAAACTGTGCCAGTACCACTTCACAGACAGACAGGTACGAGGAGGGGTGCAAACTGCCATCAGTTCCCTGGTGTACCCCACCAGAGAGTGTCTGCCCTGCGTGTTCTCTTACTTGGCTGTCTCTTGGATCTAAGGACTGTGCAGCAAGCTGATAATATAGGCTGGCATGAGAATGGCTGTGAAGATGATTTATATAGAAGGTTTAACATGCCACAGCAATGATTCCTGAAATAGGAGCTTGAGGAATTAATCATACACTGAACTTCAATCCTAATCCAGGTGGGAACAACTGCATGACTTGCAGTTGCTCCTTGCCCCACGTGTGCAGGGAAAACGTGCAGGCAAGCTTCAGCAATTGCCTTGATGTCCCAGGGATTGACACCCTTGCAGAGAATCTTTGTGGATGTGGTCCGTGAGCTCTACTCTTGCCCTTTAGAGCAAGAAATCCCCTCTGAGCTGTTCTGTGAGTGATGGGATGGTATGTGGAAAGCAGCCCTGCTGCTGCCCACTTTGTACCTGTGTAAACATCTCTGGCAGGCTGGTAATCATCTAAACTTAAAAGCAAACAAACAAAAATCCCTCTCTGTTTATGGGTGAATGTCTGGGGTTTTTATACTAGGCCTCTGCACTTCAGGAACCATGTGCCAGATTTCTCTGCTGACTTGGCTTTATTTACTCACTCTCAATCTGACTTTGGAAGTGACTCTGGAGGAGTTATTTCTATTAAGTAAATTCAAATCCAGCCTCTGCAACTAATGAACTCTAAAAGAGAGACAGGTGTCTCCCAAGCTAAAGCGATAAATCACTGACTCTTAGAGAAAAATACCTCGACTTTTACAGCTGTTAAATGCAACTCTACTTGCTGTGCTGCCAGCCAGAAACGGTGGTCAAAGTAGTATGAAATAGCTCCAGGGTTTCAAGCTTCCTACAGTGAAGTTGGTGAAGTGGGAATAGACCCTCATAATGGTATTGGGTGGGACTGTTTTCATCAGGAAAATGCTTATAGCTGGATATTCAAAGTAAGAGCTTTCTTGGTGTTGCAAGGCAACTGTTGTGGCACCAGCAAGGTTTACATGCGAGGGAGAGAACATCATGAGCTGAACAGAACAAATAACTTTTTTGACCTGCTATAATTGTGTGTACCTTTTCTTTAAGATTCGCAAACGTCTGATCTTATCAGACAAAGGACAGCTGGATTGGAAAAAGATGTACTTCAAGCTCATAAGGTGTTACCCACGGAAGGAGCAGTATGGTGACACACTGCAACTGTGCAGGCACTGCCACATCCTTTCCTGGAAGGTATGAGGTGCTGGTGGGACAGACTTGATTGGGGCAGGAGCCATGGGGCATCCAGTGCTTCCTCTGATTGCAGCTGGCTTAGGCTGTTGCAGTTTGTTTGCCTGCGTAGCCTAGTGAATTCTTACATCTTAATTCTCCCTCAGCTATTAAGACCCTTTTTTCTCTGTGCTTCAGAGATCCCATCTTTATCTTGAATATGAGTAATGTCCATTGGGGCCAGAGGGTTGGAAGATGGGCATGTTTTAGGGCTGCCTGCAAGAAATCATTTTAGCACTGCCAGCAGCTTCCTCTACCCATTATATGGAAGTGGAGGTCTTGGCAACAGGATTAGCTGGAATGAAAGCTGATGACTGCAAAACAGCTGAGGACAAAAATCTGCTGACCACTGTGGTGATATGCAAGGCATGTTTCTGGAGTTCAACTCCTGTAGTTGATGGTAGGCTCTAGCCTCTCTTCCCTCAGAAGAGGGGAAAAGAATTAATTGGGTCTTTGCTGCTTCTTTTTTTGATGACTTGCCCCTAAGATATTAAACTCAGTTTAATGTCAGACAGTTCTGAGCTGTCTATTATTCTGGGCTCTGCTCTATCTTTTGCACATGGGATGTCTGGCAGAGGGGCAGTGCTAAGTTGGCTGATGCTTTGGCACCCTTTCTGCAGCCTCTTAAAATAGAATTGTTTTCTCCTTTCCCAGGGTACTGATCACCCCTGCACAGCCAACAACCCAGAGACTTGCTCCACCTCTCTTTCACCGCAAGAGTTTATCAACTTGTTCAGATTCTGAACTTGGGTCACTGCAGCTTATGCGATTCCTACAGGACACTCTGTCACAGAGCTTGGACACTCCATTTGTAAATAGTGTAAATATTCATGTTTGTTTGAAGCTCCTGAGTCAAGGAACAAGAGGATCTCAGAGATGAAAGGTGAAGTTGCTCACTGACATGCAGCACTTAAGGAATACAGACTTCCATAGGACTGGTGTATAAATACAGCATGTTGTACAGAGTCCCCTTTTTATCATCAGAGTACAAGATACAGGGCAAAAAAACCTTCATTTATTTGTTTTCAGAAGTTAAAAATGAATTTGCCCCGCATCCATTTGAGAACTCTTTTGGTTTGTTTCTAATAGAGAGAAAGCAATATGAGGCTAGGACTGTTGAACTGTTCTTCCATCTGGTTTTATTTAGCATACATATTTATAAATATGACATTTTAGAAATATTTATGAAAAAATCCCTGTGACAAGTTTAATAATACTTTTGTGCTTTTAAAAGGACACATTCTGAAATACTTAGGATAGAACTCTAGCCTGCTTGCGAGACAGAATCGCAACATACCACTTTCTACCTCTAATAGATTGAGTACCTTTCAAACAAAAATCCAGTGTACAATGTGAACTTTTGTATTTTGTACAATGATTTAAAGGGAAATGTTTGTGATAGTAAGCATCTTTTCTTGTATTAATGCTTACCTCTTTACATTAGTTTTCTTGCTCTACTCAGTGCTTGAATGCCTACATGATAGGCACCATATGAATACCTAAGACTTTACTTCATCCTCTTTTAATTTGTTGATTTTATAAAAGACTAAGCAAATGGGAAAAGAGAAGACACAAGAATGAGCATTATCTATAAAGGAGGAAGTTCTATGATAGGGAAACAAAGGACTGGATTTAATCTCACAAGGTAAATTCTTATCTGCTTCACTAGGTTAATTGCACTAGTTGAAATCCTAAGTGAGGTTAGAATCTGTTTTTTCAAGCCCATGTTTTCCAACATATACACTGCTCTGTATTCCCACTGCTGTCAAGTGAATTCAGTCATCTTGAAGCTGGTAAAATATAAGGAGAACTGGGCCATTGAATCTCATGAAATTATGCGGTTTTTATTCACTGGAAGACTGGCAGCAAATGTTTCGTTTCAGAGCCCTGGAGCTTAGGGTGTGATTAGTATTTAGCAGTAAGGACTGGGGTAAGCAAGGGATTTCCAACATGGCACTTGACATCTTTGGTTCTTTCTCCATGCCAGGGGCAAAGACCCAAGGACCCTAGTCCCTTCTGCTTCCAGTGCTGAGCTGCTTTATGGGATCTTCTGACCCTAACCCAGAGCTAAATTTTCAGTCCTACAGAGTAAGTGGCCACTTCACTGTGGCTGTGATCTGGCTCACTGTCTCCTCTGTTGCATGCAATGCTTCACTTTTCTCTACTGTGGAGCTTGAAGAATCCAGCTTATACATAGCAATCTGAAAACCTGCAGGGGAAACTTTTTGCTGTTTGCCAGTAGATTTCCTGTATAGCACTTTCTCTATGTATGATATAAGCAGGATACCTCGGAAGGGTAAATATTTAGTGGGTGGTGTGTGACTATGTACAAAAATTGAGGAAGAGGAGTACTCAGGACAATTCAGGAAGAACTACTTGAGTTAATTATTGTTAAATATGCTGTTCCTTTTTTACATTTTTATAACTGACTTTGAACACTTTTCTGCAGCTGTTTGTATTTTAAAATGACAGTATTTGCGTTTTTGCAAACTAAATCACTTTGCATATTCTTGGAAGAGATGTGAAAAGGGGAAAAAAGCTGCCTCTAGATGGAGCAGTGGGAAGAGGGGAGGAAAACAAGAAAAATGCTGACAAGAACTGCCCTTCTCCAGCCGTCTAACAGCAAATCCCAAGTTTTTCCTCTCTTCCAGAGAGCTCTATGAGCCTATACGACCCTTAGCCATGGCCCAGAGCTTGTCACTCTCTAGAGATGAGGGGAAAACACATGCAGGATAACAAGCTTTATCTTGGTATGGATGCCCCATTCATCAGTTTGACTGCTGGTGGAAAGCATAAGCCTGCTGATCATACTCATGTCAACTGAAAGTGATTTAAAAACTGCTACCTTGGAAAAATAAACTTGTGCTTGTTTGGGGGATGTTTGTGAGTAAAGGAGGCCAGTTCCTGTTTTCCTTCCTGCGTTGATGGCAGCAGGTAGGCAAGGCTGAAATCTGGCTTCGTGAGTGAGGACATTAAGGACAGAAACTTGCAAGTGAAGTGAGTGAAGCATTGCCACAGAATTTGGAGAGTCCTGTAGCTCCTTTTTCCAGCAGTGAGAAGACCTGTGCCCCTTGGCATCTTTTGTTTCCAGCTCTGACTTGGGGTTGGTTTTTGTAGATTTGCCTCTGTCACCCACAGTGAGCCAACCTGTTGTGATGGGGAGGCAACAGTATTTTGATATGAAATGCTGCAGCATTCTGCCTACTCTGCATCTGTGCTTAGCACCTACCCTCTGTGAGATTGTAACACTGAGTGAATTTTAAGCTCAGGTTTGAATCTGGCCTACTGCGTTCCTTGCATAAGAAGATGGAAATTCTCAACATTGAGCTGCAGTTTGGGAATGTCTTGGCTCCAGCCATCGCCTCTATCAACTCTTCACTGGCCTCTTCTACCCAGAGGGCATGGGTCATACTGACAACAGATTTAATGTGCAACTGAGGCTCCTATTTATAAAACTTACTTCAATTAATGTGCTTTTTATTTCTTAGCACTGTAAGGGTCAAAGTGCCGAAGATGATTGGTTATACATAGACACTTGTCTGTTGCTTGTGTGAGGTCTTGGGATATTGCTGTCAGGGTCCAAACTAGCCGCAAACCAAGCAACTACTGTACAGAACAAAGCAGACTAAACAAAAAGAAACAGAATAAGCCTTATTCAGTTACTGCCTCAGTCATTACCCTCCTGCTGCAGCAATTGTCAAAGATGGCCTTGCTCTCTTTGGGGACTCATTGTTTGTCGAGTGGCTGGTACAGGGAGATGTTGCAGTGAATTCAATACTCGTGGTTTGTATTTTTAAAAAATGCTGTTGCATCCAAATACCTTACTCTTAACAATTTACAAACAAAGCAATCAGTATTTTAGTGGTGCAAAGGCATCTGCTTGTCTGAGGATGGCAGAGTAACAAAACTGACAGTGATATTGGGGCTCCCAGGTGGGATGGTTTAAGGCTGCTCTCAGGCAAAAAGGACCTCTTTATTATAAGACAATTGTGGCAAAGCTGTTGTGAAGGGGAAAACAGACTTTTGCTTGTATTTTGGAAATAGAATGTTCTTTTCAAATGACATTTCACCTTCCAGTTAGTTGATGCATTTCCATTAGATATGCATCAGCGCTTATACTAGGAAAGGAGAATTTTTTCCTCTCTTTGGGGTTTTCTCTTGCCAGCATATCCAGGGAAATCTCATTGCCTTTAGAGGATGTATTAACTAGTGCAACAGCATAGAACATGGTGCTGTGAAGAGGAAAAATAGATCCATGCAAGGGAGGAGGCTTAGGAAGGGAGAGATCCCAGTGATCTGTTTCAGCTTTCTAGAAGAGGCCAGCTTTTGATGTGGTGGCCATTTCAAGAGGCACAATTTCAGCTGTACATACCTTAAGCCATTTATACTAACTATGGTATGCTGAAGTTTGATCATAAAGCGTGTGTACCTCCTCTTACTTTTTTTGAGTTTCTTTTTTTTTAACTGTGGGAGTTTCTAGATCCTTTATTATGTAAAGTGATTAGGAAAATGTGTATTGCTCTGAAGACATTGCTTTGTATGTAAACATTTAATTGCACCCTGCCACTTTCTATATATGGGAATATATTTTATATTATTTTTCTTTGCCCCAGGTTTTAAACTGTTTGTATTCCCATTTCTGTTTGACTTCAATTACTTCTGTCAAGCTGTCACCTTCTAGAACATACGCAGGTACTAAACCAGCTTTTTCTGCCCGGAAAATTCCTTGGCCCTTAGTTGCTAGAATTTTATTTAGAGCAGGAACATTTCAAATCCTATTGTGTAGCAAACAAATCAGATGTGCTTTTCACACTGATCTCCTGCTTGGTACAGCAAACCAGCATTGTCCTCTGCAGTTGTCCTTACAAACATGTTGCACATCTTCCCTGTAGATCAGCACCTTGCCAAAAAGACATAGCTTTAAATTAAAATGCCCCTCTTTGTAGCTGGCCTGTTTGCACAAGCACAGGCCCTGTGGAGCTGATGGCTGATCAGGCTGCTCTAGACTCGCTCCCTCCTTCAGGGTTCGGGACGCTGGTGTTCTGCTTGTGCTGCTCTCTCAGCTCATTGCTTGTACTGATGCTGGTTACAGGCTTTGAAGCCGTGCTCAGCCATTCACGCAGCTGTCAGTGTGTGGATGCCATGCTCTGAGTCTTTACCAGCACCTAATTTCTATCCCGTGTCTTCCTCAAGTGATTTTGTTGGTAGCAAATCAGCTTTGCAGGATCTGGCCCTAGGAGAAAAAATCCATCTTGTCCTTGACACATGCAGTCTCTAGTATATAAATACTCAACACCAGAGAAATTCCCTCTCTGTTGAAGTGTTGCTCCTTCTCCTCTGGGGAGGGCAACTGAGGGTGGAATTTGCCTTTCTTTAGCTGTCCTGGGCTGCACAGAATGCCAACATGTCAGCTACCAAGAGAACATTTTAATTTGAAATAGCAAATATGTTCATCTTTAGGAACTAATCTACCATAATTAAAAATACCTACTTATATATGGAAAAGAGCGTGTGTTCTGTTTTATTTTTCCTTGAAGCTGTAACTAGAGATGATATGAAGTGAAAGGCATCCCTTATATAAGACTTTTGTTTAATATTATTGTGTGGTTAAAATCCTTCCATTATAAATTTGCACACTTTTTTCCTCTTCCCTTGCATGTTCAACTCTGATTTTTACAGCTGTTCTGTGCAGACAGTATTTTTGTAAAACATTTTTGACACTGAATTGCAATAAATGTTCAAACAATGTGAACCACAGAGTTGGTTGTCTCATTGTTTCCAAGGTGGTGACCTTATCAGCCTTGAGCTTCTGATGACTGTAAGCAAAGACTCTTCTGCAGGAACATCCAGAACTTGGCTCATTGTCACAGTAGAAGATCTCAGATAGCTATTGCTTCATCATATCTCAAAGGGAAATGAGCTCTCGCTTCTAACAGAAACAGTGCTCACATGGAGCTTGTGCTCAGGAATCTCTACTTGCCCACAGCACAGGAGTGACTGCTGCCCTGAAAGAGATCACCAGTGCTCACACTTCAGCTCCAACTTATGGCTTACAAAATACTGGGGTTTTTTTCTAGTCATATTACCTGAGTGATTTTTTTTTAATTATTTTTTGGGGGATGGGGAACAATTGCATCTTGTCAGTGTCAGGACTGCAAACAGTCTGACCCAGGCTCCTGCTCAGAGGGAATGTGAGTAGGAGCCCACTGAAGTGACAACTAATAAAATTGGGCAAAAGCAGTTGAGAAGGCAAATGAAATGTGCCTCTGGTTGGAACAGAAGTTATCATGGTAAAACAGGATTACTTGCCTCAGGAAAGCTATGCCAGCTATGGAAATAAGCACAAAATGCAGATGTTTTGTTTTCAATCTCATTTGCACTGTCATATAAGGTATGTTTGAGTGGTTTCTTAAGTCTCTGTAGTTAAGCTGTGACTCAGATCTGCAGTTAGAGGGTTGCACCCCCCAGACACAAGTCTCTGGAAACATAGGATGGGACAGGAGCAGAAAGCCTTTAAAACAAGAGAAAGCTGTTGTTAAAACACATTTCTTATTCAAACATTTTTGAAAATAGTAAGCTCTACTTATTTTAATAGACTAAATGTGCAAAGCCGAAATCCTTTAAGGGGAATACTGGATCTTTTTAGGAGTATGTTAGGCTCCATTTTCATGTTATTGCTGCTACCACCTCCACCCTTTTAAGTGCAGTTAGGGATAGAGTGAGAGGCATCCTGAAACATGGATGAGGATCTGCCTTGATCAATGATAACAAGTCACCCTGTATACTTGCTTGGGGTGCCCTCACTGTCTGTCTTAGAGCCTAATAAAAGAAGTACAGTTCGGCCAAAAAGCATTTTGAAAACCTCTTACACAATGAATATTAAAATTATGACTCTGCTTTGCCCTACCTTTCCCTAATCCTCATTTCTGCTTCTCTGCTTTACAGGGGTGAACCCCAGTGAACCACGTAGGGGATTGCTTTATTTTTGACAAAACCTGAGCTGTTCCTGTGATCAAAATTGCAGAAATTGGAGAGAGCTGTTTTCGAAAAGGCTCTATAAATAAACTCGTGGGTTCAAAGGCCTTCCCTAAGCTGGAAGGACACCAGTTCACACCTCACCATTCTTGATATACTGCACTTTTTAGTTGAAAACAAACAAAAGTCTTTTTAATATGTTTTCCTTGGATAATTTCAGTCCTGGTCAGAACAGACCTTGAATGCAGACAGCAGCACACACAGGTTTGCAGCTGAGGTGCCAGGTCCATCTCAGAGCTTCTGAAGGTGCTGCTGCTTTCATGCAATGGCTGGAAGTGGGTGGTGGTACAAGAAAGACACCCACTTCCAGCTTTGTGGGATAAATAAATAAACCACTCCATGGGATTTGTGTTCATAGACAGAGAAACGCAGTCAGCACAGGAAATGCAAGTTCCTCCTCGTCACACCACACCAGGAATTTTGACTTATTTTAACAGGGCTTTTAAGCATTGGGTTAATTCTTACCAGCATTTATTTTTATTCCTGATGTACATAAAATATGATGTCTCTGTGGGTAATCTTTGATGTGAAAGATGTGTGTAATAAACTGTCATCCAAGAAGCTGCCTCGCTCCCTGTCTGCACCCTGTGCAAAGCTGGGGTGGGCTACAGTTTTGCTTTTTCTTGCTTTGCTTCCACAGGCAAAACTCCCACTTTGGTGAGGGGTTTAGCTCATGTTCCAAGCCAGAAATCTCTTTCTCTCCTTCCTCCCACTCCAGTGTGGCAGCCCAGCTGGTGGGAAGTGTCAGAGGAGGCTGCACACCCAAGGGGGGCAATCTCCTGGCTCAACTTGGGGCCAGCCTCCAGCCCAACCATGATCTGGCCTAAGCTAATGAGAGCCCCTCGGGGTCTGGACATGACTGCAAGCATTCCAATGCTGTGCTAGCCTGGGACCCAACACTCTGTGGCCTTGCCTTCCCAGCACGAGGTCCCTCTTGGTACCATGGCCATCACTTTTTCCCTTGAGGTTTGGGGCACCCTCCTCAGCTGGGCCTGGGGCATGTTTTGTCCATGGGTCTCCCACCAGAAGCTGATCATGATTTTCAATACTGGTCCTCTCTTAAATTACTTTCTCCCAATCTTTTTATAGCTCTCTGACTGAAGTGGAATTTATTCTTTCTTTTTTTAATATAGCTGGAGGTGTAAATCCAGACAAATATAACTCCGGAGGGGGAATCAACCTGTCCGTGCCACAACTCAGCCTGTGTTGCTGCTGGTATATATAAAGCAACCAGGAGCCTTTTTAGACCTCTGAAACTGAAGTAATTTTTTTGTTACATATAGCTAATTAAATGGTTCTCATTTAAAAGTGCTGTCTCCTGGCGGTAGGTAGAAACCTACAATCTTACTCTTACCAAACACGTTTATATTTAAAGCCTCTATTTTTAACCCAATAGTGGGATTCAGGGTTAATGCTCGTTAGATCTGTGTCTAGACAGTTGTGAAAAACAGGAAATGAATTACATTATAGTAGGAAAGGAGAATTTAACCTTTTCTCTCCTCACTAACACATGTGACTGAGGAAAATATGTTACAGCAGAGTATTTTGGAAAGTTTAAGGAAGTAGAAAAATGAGAAGGGGAAAAAAAAAAAAGCTGGGTTTCCACAAGGCCTTGTGGGAATTATTACACAGAAAATAATGTGCCAGACTCTGCCCTTAGCTGTACCCAGGCAGTAATTTGTTTCCTCTGGTCCCTGTGGAAAAATTGCATTTTATTATTCCCTGCTTATGCTGAACATTCAGAAGAAGGAAAAGCAAGGTTAGCCCATTTCACACACATGCAACAGGCATGTGTGGCAGCTGCAAGAGAGCAGCCACCACACAACACCCATCCTGCAGCACCATGAGCCAGTCAGAGAGGTTTGTCACATCCCTGGGCATAACAGCACCTTGCACACCTTCTCCGCAGGCCTAAGGCCTCAAGGTATTTTTGAAATATTTACAAAGTTATTTTTCATTTATTTGGATTAGAGGCTGAAAAAATGCAAAATTCCCTTGCTTAGCCCTTCAAGAAAGCAAGAGCCCAAAGGCTCATTGGCCCCAGGCAGCAGCACAGGGATACTGCTGTGGCTGAGGATGTACAGGGTAAGGCTCCAGCTTTTAAAAATTGCTGTAATGAACCCCGAGCATGAATTAAGCCTGAACCCGTGTGGACAGCTGGCCTGCTTGGAAAGAGCTGGAAAGCAGAGGCCTGGGTGCTTTTTACCCACTTATCCCCCAGTTTTCTGCAAAGTGGTTGCTGTATTGACGCAAAACACACCACAGTCAAAAGCGGTGCAGCAAGCATCTTCGTTACTGCTTCTGAGCGCTTTCCTCGGCCCCTAATGTGCCCCCAGTGGTGCATTTCCATGGTTTCTTAACCCTCCCTGGACTCCAGAAGGCTGCAGAAGCATCAAGCAAGTGCCTGCTCCCCTGTGAAACCACTGTCCTTCCCCGGCTGGCTGCATCTCTCTCTCCCTCTGCCCGTGCCCGCTCCTCCCCAGGGTGCTGTGGGCCCGTGGCCGGCCGGGTGCTGCCGCAAGGCCTCTCTTCATCTTGCGCACCGCTTGCCTCCCTCGTCCGCGTCTCTTTGCTCGAGCCAAATGTTTACGCTCGCCACACATGCTGTCAGCTGGCCAGAAACATTAATATCCCTATGGCAGAGCAACAAAGCCTTCCCAAGCATCCTCCGCGCCGCTTAGCCTGGGCTCTGCCGTTCCTCCCCTCCTGGGATCTCCACTGGCTTTGGTGGCTGCTGGGAGCATGGAGGAAAGGGATTAGTCCTCTCAAGACTATTTATTTGCTTAGTTTTATCATGATTTCTTTTCATTTTGAAGGCACAAGTACACGCCGTGTACAAATCACTGGAATAATGCTGTAGCTAATTTTATGGCGTCTTTAGCACTGCCCAAAATTTTAAAAAAAACCAAAAACACAACAATCCCAACCAACAAACAACTCTCCCCGCAACGGAGCAATCTAAATAAAGTTCTTTAAGCAATACAGTATTTCCCTGTATAGCTGTCAGTGTTTCCACTGCCAGTTTGTCTTCATAAAGGAACCAAGCTTTGGCACAAATTATATCAGAAAACAATAACATCTTTAAGTGTTTCCAAGGGGGTATGGGATAAGGGTGATTATGGAAGTTAAAATCACTAGAAGAGCTGTAGAATGTTGGCCTAAGGGTCTCAGAAAGGAAAGAGCCTCGATTTATCCAGATTCACTTGCACACGCTTGCGCCATAGAGGGAGGGAGTGGAGCAGGAGCCCTTGCAGCATTTGCACCTTACCAGGTAGCAGGAGCCAAGGTGTGGATCCTCCTCAAGAAGAGCCAACTGCTAATGATAGTGATGAGGAAATAATTCAATGTTGCCCACTGCTAATGCCGAAGTGAGCTTGGGAGCCAACACCCACTGCAAAATGTGCTGCTGTGGAGGAGCTGTCTGTATGTCTGTATGGGAATGCACGGGGAGGCCCATGGGCACGTGCATGCAGGCGGACACATACACAGTAAAAGCTGCCTTTCAGAAGTCTTGTTCTGCAGTGTAAGGAAGGTCAATAACTTTGTTGTCAGCAGCAGCTTTGCATGAAGGAGAGGCTTTAGGACATGGCTCATCCTGGCGTGAGGGGGGTGGGAAGGAGTTTCTGCATTAATCACTAATCTCTTTTCTGTTTTTTTCTTTAATATCTTCTGCTTGATGTCAGTGTAGCCTGCTTGACAGTCTACTGCTGCCAGAAATGGTGTTTGATTTACAGAAGAGGTGGAAAGCTAAATAGAAAAGGACATAGATATTCCAAGGATCCTCATCTTGGTCTCTCTCCATGGCCACAGCTGTCACCCCTGAGTCTCTTGGCACTGGAAACTAATGGAGGAACTCCAAAGCTCCTCTTACTGGCCAGGATGGGTTGCTGTAGTACCCTCTCAGGTATCTAGGAAGCCACATTTACCTCCAGCCCATGCTCAGGTTACCAGATGAACTGCATGCGCTGAGATCTTGCATCCCACTTAATATTTAATCACCCTCTGCCCTCATTTTCTTAAGTGGGCAGTGAAACCCTAGCTAACCTGTGTGCCTCAGCAGCATGGCATTTTATTACAGAAAGCTCAAAACAAAGCTTCCATTTGCTAATCCAGACATGCCAACGGCCATAGCACTGGAGCTCCATGGATCACTCTCCCAATGGCATTAAGCAGCAGCAAGGAGCAGTTCTGACAGTATTTGGGAGCAGGTTCTTTTGCACTATGCAGGCCAGGCAGAGGACCTTACATTGAGACACAACAATGCCAGCTCAGAGGAGAGCAAGTGTCAGCGAAGATGGTGACACCTCTTTTGGACCCTACACGTGTACTTATGTCACGTGTCAGGCTTCAGATGTCTTCAGCACTGGCCAATCTCCAAGCGCAGTTTTTTGGACTCCACGTGCTAAGCCAGGGCATTTGCTTATCGAATGACCACAAATAATCCCCATTTCTGAGGATGTCTGTAAGCACAGCAAGCATCCTTGCCAGGTTGGATGGGGCTCTGAGCAACCTGGTCTAGTGGAAGGTGTCCCTCCCACAGCAGGGGGTTTGGAAGTAGGTGATCTTTAAGGTCCCTTCCAACCCAAACCATTCTATGATTCTATGATCTTGAGTGGGGTGGTAGTGTCCTGCAACCTCCACTGTCTGCATTGCCCCTGCAGGCAGTGAGCAGAGGGGACCCCGTGGTCCTTGGCAAAGGCTGGGGACCTGCACCCATGTGGCCAGGGCCAGGCTGAGCCGTTCCACAGCTGTGGATGTCCACAGCAGTTCAAAGCAGTAGGGCCACAGAGAACACTGGCAGAAAGGTTTCATCAGGCTCCGTGCTTTGGAAAGGGTGCCCCTGCTCACACAGCCCTTGGCACCAGCTCAGAGGAGGCTTGGGCTTTGCCTCTGTGCATGGATCAGACCTCCATGCACCATGTGAGCATGGAAAGGCTGGCAAGCAGGAGATACTGGGAATGTCCATGGGTCTTCTTTGCTGGCAACAAAGTCTCTCACTCGGTCTTTCAGATCTCAAAAGCACACAACCTTGGGTGTTTTATTTAATAATTATCAAATAAGTTAAATGAGAATGACAATTAAGTAAACAGTCTACCCTGTAAAGGATCTCTGACAAATGTGGCAGGCAGGGCAGTGCAAATCTCCCTCCAGTCCCTTCTTCCCAGCCTACTGCTGGGAACGAGGTAGGGGGAGCACCCTGCTGGTCACGCCAGCAAGGAGAAAAGCTGGACCCCACAGCGCTGGTTATTTTGCATCTCAGGATGGGAACTCCATGGACAATCCACTTGAAAACAACTCCTGGCCAGACACATACCTTAGCATATTAAAAGGTATTTTTAGTACTTCTGGCAAAGCAGATCGAACTCTGCTTTTTCCTGTACAAAGACAACTCCATGGTCTTTGCTGGCAGCCCTGCATATTCATACCAAGGTAGCAACTGGTAGAGGTTACTTGACTAAATAGTTGCATTTCCTTCATGCAAGACAAAAACACACGTGCAGATAAATACTGGTGGGATTCCTGACTTAGAGCGGGCCGTATTTTCTTCCTAAGAGAGTGACTCTGCCTGATAAAAGTTTGAATTGCCGAAGAAATAGCGTCACGTACCAAGGAAAAATTACTCTGAATGTCGCCTCCTCGATTTGTGATGACTTTGTTTTTGTACTGGTATAAATATAACTGTGGCCATTTCATACAGCAAAGTGCTCTGTGATGAGTACAGTATAAATAGTGGAACTGATTACACTTGCTATAAACAAGGACTGGCAAGCCTTGCTTCACCCCAGCAGTTAGGAGCGGTGGAAGCGGCGGGAGCTTTACAGCTAAATGGTTAAAAGCCGCAGCAGAACATTTTCTCGGGATGGCTCCAAGCGTGGAGCTGGTGCGCTGCCATTTCAGCAGCCAAGCTGAGATGGGGGAAGCACGCCACCACAATTGCATACTAAAAAGAAGGGAAGGCTGAGATAACTACCATCTTCTTACTGTGTAGGCTGTTTAAAAAAAAAACATATAATGATTCTTGCCTTATTGCAGTGTTTGGGTTCCAGATATAGCCTTGCATGGGAAGGCTGGTATGATGCTGAACCAAGCAAAATGAGCATTTCCTGCTTTTAAGTAATATAATGTGATGAATCTAGCTCATTGGAAACACCCTGCTCATCTTCCAGAGAAGGAAGCAGACATTTGTCACGAGTATCAGGTGAATAATGTCACTTCAGTCAGACTTTGTGAGTGGTAGTTCACAGCTCAGGTTCTTAATGCTTATTTTTATGACTATAAAATGAAGCTTGGTACACCTCATGCCTAGGAAGTGGCTTAGCTCCCTCAGAAACTCAGGAACTTGCCAGAGGCCTTAGATAACTAAGATTTGTTTTAACTGCCCTCAGTATCTGAGGTATTTCCTACTCTAAGTATAAGGAAACATTGAGGATACTTAAACAACCATATTTGTTTATCTTAGGTCAAACTGAAGAGATTTTCCAGAACCACTATTGCAGCTGCATTTAACTTGCTGAAAGTCTGCATTTGTATGGAGTGCTTCACTTCTGACTCCATGCATAAATGAAAAGAGCTGAGCTCCACAGGGAAGTGAGCACAAACCTGGGCAGATGTCTCCAGACACTCACTCCTCTGGTGCACTTCATTAACCTTGGCCTCAACTGGCCCAAGTCCTGCATAAGGAGTAAGCCTGAAGGCAGAAGAAAATCACCAGTATTCTCTCCCTCAAATTTCTGAGAAGGTAATTACCTGAAGAGAGACAGACGTCCAGACAGGTTTCGCCTTGAGAAGAGATAAGATTCTCCAAGCCTGTGAATCCAAAGTGTCATAGGAGGGCAACCCCACCAAACCTGGAGCCATCTGCTCTGCCGGGTGACACATGAAGTGATGCTCTGCAGGTCTTCCCCTCCAGCACTGTGGCTCATGCCAGGTGTGGGGGACAGCCACCACCTGGGTCAGGGACAGTGTCAGGGTAATGGTTCTTCAAGACACCCAGTGTAAGGTAACTGTAAGTACTGTAGGGACATGGTGGTATTTTCACACCTCATTCTTACTCCCTGGTACAGTTTTGTCAAGTCATTTAGTCTACAACCCTTGTCTCCTGAAAAGGTAGGGGAGAAAACGTGAAAAATTAGAAAATTTGGACCAAACTCATTCTAACAAGAAAACCAGACCAACCAGACATGGCCATTTTACAGTAGATGCTTGGAGAGCAATGGTGCTTCAGAGCATGCATGAGGCTCTGCCTGGACAAATGAGGGTATGAGGAGAGGAGGCCACACATGTCAAAACAACCTGACCAAGGCTCTCATCCTGGAATTTGATTCATGTAAATGCACCCCATTGCCCCTTTGCTTCCTGCACAGCCCAGATCAGATTGCAGCATCCCCAGAAATCTAAATATAAACTGGTAGCAAACCAATGGGTCTGACATCCTAAGGTGTAACACCCCCATTTTGGTAGGGACTGTGAACGCTGACCAGATCCCCCAAACTGGCAGGTGGTGTGATGATGCTGCCATATGGCCCCTGGTGTGCAGGAAGGGCTTGCACTGACATTATAGGCTCAGACAGTCGAGGGCAATACCTCAGCCTTTAGCCACAACCTTGCAAGATACAAATCACCTCTGCAGTGCTGTCAGAATGACTCATTTTTAACTGTAACAGCTACTGGCAGGGCTGAGTTTGAAGGGGACAACCTCTGTCCTGTCCCAACCTGCACATCCACTGAATGCTGACTGCTCTCTCTGCTGGCCAACTGAGAAATGGGATTTTCTCAAGACAGACCTGGTCACATACAAGTTTGCAAAAATGCACTGACCAAGCAAATGCATGCCAGAAAAAAGTGCCTTTTTTTCTAAAGCCACAAGCAGCTGAATAAAAGAGGTTAGGTATCAAATAAACTATATTCTTAGGTATAAAGCAGCAGCAAAGAAGAGAAAAAGGCAGGAGAGATGTGGGTGTTCCATCTCATGCTGCAGCTTACTGCTGCAATAGCCTGCTGGAGATGGGAGGAACCACCTGTGAGATGGGATATGCCTCCATTATAAGGCTATCAGAGTCTGGCCCTATGATGTCTAGAAATAAAAGGCTTGGAGAATTTCCAGTGATCAACAGAATAAAGAAGTTGGGAGACTGTGTGATTGTGAGTAACTGACCTGAGGGCAGGAGGGTTTCTCCTCACTTTCTTCAATGCCTGACTCAAGGTCACCTAGTCCAAAAAGCCACCACTTATGGGCTCTAAGCTCATAAAAACTAATAACTGGACAGTGGAAAGACATCACTGCAGAAAAGGACAAGGTAAAGAAGGCTGAAAGGGAATGGGAAGCTCAGCTGCACTAGGAAATCGTTGTACTGAAAGTGCATAAACAGCACATCTTTGTCCTGGAAACATTGGGACAGCATCTGGACACAGTAAAGATTAAAAGTCTCAAGGGCTATGGACAGCACAGAGTATAAATGAGCACAGGCTGATCCTGTTGTGCCAGTGCATCCCAGACAATCAGCCATCAATGCTTTCCTATTATTTCCTGTCTCACAGTGGCATGAGCCCAGCTCCCCTGCATCAAGGAGTGAGGCTGTCCCTAAGCACCACTTCGGCTGGGTGGCTGCACTGGCCAGCCTGGAGCTGCACCTGAGGACCAGCACTTGTGCTCTGCCGCACATGTACGTATGACTGGTATGAAGCTGCTTGAATCTTAGGTGTTTAAATTCATCAGCAGTAATAGAGCTGACAATTAGTGATGTCTGGCAATGAAGTTGCCTCCTTGCCATCAGATTTACGCTGGCAGTTCTTTGCTTGTACTTCTGCAGGTACATGGCAAAGTGGCTCTCAGCAAACTTTGCTTTTCTGTCTGCAACTTACTGTGGTGTTCAGTGGGGAAACCACACTGGTGGGGCCACTTCATGCATAAAATATGGGTTGACAGCAGAGGTTAAATACAGCAAGTTCCACAAAATAGACAGGACCAGGGTTACCTGGAGAAAGGACCAAAGAGGGGAGGGAATTCACTTAGTCTCTCTGAAGGGACACCAGGACTAATCAGCATCAGAAAAGAGGTGGTTTCTGATAATTACAGTGAATTGAGTAGCTTATCTTTGTATTTGAGGCCCTAAATGAACACTTGATGTATTCCTGAATTCTTTCCTTCTGATAGCATGCCACCTGAAGGTGATGAAATGCCCCCAGACTTGCTGGGCTAGAGAGACAGCACCACAGTATCACCATCCTCAGCACTGAATGAAGTAATTCTCTGGTTTCTACTGAACTGTCTGGAATGACAACTTTTTACAAGAGCCGCAAAAAGGTGATTAATTATAGAAAAGCTATAATCACACACACCCAGCCTGCTACATGTAAAATTAGGCACCTGTTCAGAATGATTAGAGAGAAAAAGGACTAACTCTTCACACTGATTGTTTTTTAAACTTGCATATCCTGAATAATTGTTGTGACTGTTCTTAACAGCCTTGATGCTGAAACTAGATTAAACTGAGCAGATTCTTGTGTCTTGACCCCCACTAAAGGGAGTGTGTCACAGATTTCAGGCACCGGAAACCAGCTGAGGTTAAATCAAATGACATACTCAAGTAGGGAGGGATGAGAACTTCATGTTCTGTAACAACTTAAAGGGCCTGTTGAGCAATGCACAGGAACTCTGTGTCTATGAGATTCAACCACTTAAAGGGTAAGAAGTGCTTAACACAACCCGTTCATCTGAAATGTGGATCTTTACATTCTCACTTCTGCTGTGTCTAACCCAGTGTGTTGGCAGCTACACGGAGCTGAGCAAACTGCTGCTGCTCTGCACTGTCACAGCCAGCCTTAACATCACTCAAAACCAGTAAGTAACAACATCTTCATTCCCTCAGAGCGTGCCTGCTACATCAGCATCAAGCAGAAAGAGCTGCCATTTCATCCAAACATGCACACATCAGACCTTTTACACTGGAGTATCTGCTTAAATCCAGCTGTCCCCTCTCGGGAGGTTTCTGTGTACCAGTTTATCAGGAATCCCGAGTTTCATCTCAGTTTCTTCTGGTGATGCTGGCTCAGAGTGACAGAAACTGCAGATCAACTGTCCCACTCCAAAGAGGAGTGTCCCAACAACCAGCCTCCTAATTATAGTCCATGGTGGCACTCAAGGAATATGTGTAGTAGCAGCCTATCTGCACAGGCAACCAACTGTGTTGCATCTGGCAATAGAAAGTTTACGTTCCTATATTCAGCATCTCTTATGACACAGAGATGTGTGGATGACATGAATCAATCCCACAGTTGTTCAATTGGCTGTCTCTGCTGTTAATATGCTGAGTAAATTCTCTAGAACTGATGAAAGATACAGTAATACACTATGTATATAACAATAAACCTATGTAACACATACAAGATTCTTACAAGTTTTGATATTTTTCTATACTTACAAGTAAAATGATCCCTTAATACTTAAAACCTTTTTTTTCACCAGGAACGAAGTGTATCACAAATGTTTATTATAGTCTCAATCCCAGTAGGTTTCCAAGGCCTGACTGGATAAAGCCCTGAGCAGCCTGGTCTGACCTGGTTTGAACAGGAGATTGGACTAGCGACTGCCTGACCCTTCGAACTTGTGTTCCTCTACCAGTCTGTGAGTCTATGATGTGCTAGGGTATAAAGTAGAACAGGTCCAAAGCTGAGAATTAAAGACCTCATTTTAGCCTGTTTCTGCAATTCCATGTTTAAGGCACTCTTCTAACAAGTGTGAGACTGCTCCAAACCCTCAGTCAGCATGATGGCTTTCCTGGGATGCCCTGCAGGGATGCAGCTTGGTATCACCTCTAAGAATATTCAGCAGCAGACAACCCTGAAGGGGGAGGCTTTCTCACTCCCTTCCCCCCAGCCATATGGCCCTGCTGATTTCCTTACACCAGCAGGAACAGCTGTCTGACCTCATGGCAGGCCAGCTCAAGGAACCAAGAGGCAGAAAAAAAACCTCAACAAAACTTCCTGCTTTCTGTCAGAATCACCCGGAATTACCACAAGGCCAAACAAACACCAAATGCAAGAAGATGGGAGCAGGTGAGAATGCACAACCAGCAGTGAGAAGCAAAAACAGCAACTGCAACATCCAGGAACTGTCAGCACTACAATATTTAACTGAAATGGCAGGATTTAATTCTACCCATGCACAGCACAGAAACCTGGATACTTACCTGGTTTTACGTAGTGGATGGGAGTTCACAACCGAACTACTAAATCAATGTTCCCTTTACACTTCTGATAAATAAGGACTAATCAGTAAAGCTAGTGAGGAAACTGAGATGCACTGTCTGTTTATATATAATTGACAGCAATCATAACATGAAGAAAACCATAACTCACTTTTAAAATGTGACAACATGTAGCAATTTAGGCTACAATATTCAGTATTTTATGCACATATTTTTTCAAAACTTTTTTTTGCAGGTCTTTTCAGTTTGGGCACAGTAGCTGGAAAAGCAATATGCTTATGGTGGGATGTCTGCCTTTGATTTGACATTAAATACCAAGTGCATTCTTACATAATTAAAATAAAAGTTTTTATTCCGTTCATTATATTTCTGACTGTGTGTTCTTTTTTTCAAAATATCTATTCCATGTACAGAAATGTAAACCATAAATACATTGTAAGAGCAGCAAAACAAAACACATCCACTCAGAACCAGAAGAACTTTGTTCACTTCACTGTCCTTCCAAGGAATAGCTGTAATCAGTCTGACTGCCAAATCGATGCACAAAGTCTGAAAGGGAGAACACTGAGCCCCACCCCACTTCGGGATTCATACTGATGAAATCATCCAAGTTCATCTTGGAATCTAAAAAAGGACCAGAAAAGGGAAATATTTAAGTTCCTGATGCAGGTTCTGTAGCACAGATATACATCTTTCAAGAAAACATTCCAAACCCCTCTTCTATAGTTCAGTTCACTCTAGCAAGATTCTGCAAATTGTATGGTGGTACAGAAACATGTATTTCCAGTCTCTGAAACATTGCTTTTGCTCTGATTCCCCTCTCTGCCCATGGCAATAATCACATTACAGGATCAGTAAGCATCCAGTAAGTCATTAGAAACTAGCATGTGTGGGTAGGAATTTTCCCTACAATAGCAGCCTAGAAGGGTCGAGTAGTGTCAGACAACTGGAATGCAATTAACAACCCACACTGGGAAGTGCAATGCAGCCTTCCTGCATTCACACAAATGGGATTACTCAAAAGCAGGGGAGATGTTATTCACCCATCTAAGTTCTGAACCAAAGTCAACAGAGCCAACTTTTGCATTGACCACAGAGGAACGGGCTCACAGCAGTAGTCAGAACTGCAAGTTGCTTGTCTCTCAGAAGTGATTAGCCCCTTGGCAAACCTACAGTTTGTTACTCTCCAGATTACAGTATTTGCTTTCTCTCCAGCCCTGAACTTTGTCCTCACTGAACATGGGCCCACTGCAGGGCCAGAATATGCAGAGGGAAGGAGATATGTGAGCTAACCCAGCCCCAGCCTAGAGGATGCTCAGATGAAGAAAAGCACAAACCTAGGCTGGGGGCAAATACTTATTTTTTGTGAATCCTGAATGACAGAATGAAGTCAGGGGAAAAATTTTAACTGCCATGGTTTCAAGAGAAAAGTAATCATGACTGCTCTTTGCCAGGATTTGAATCTGCTCCGTCCTCTGCAGGAGGGGTAGAAACCATTCTATCCCGTTCATGGATCCCAGAGAGCTCACTGGAAAAGTGCTGGTGTGCAGTTTGGGGTTTAGGTGCCTTATACATCCTTTTTCTGGAGCTGGCCTGGTACAAGCTTTGCTGACTCAGAACCATGCTGATCATAGGTTCAACTCTCACGACAAACATCTGTGGGCTTGTTGTTTTATGTTCTCACTGATGAAGTGCTCAAATAATCTTTTTAAATGCCCATTAAAAGAAAACTGACAGAGAATGAGTTTAAGGAACAGAATGGTAAAGCCACTGTTACGGGTTTACTTTACAAATTTACTGTTAACAGCTTTTCCACTGTATTAAGTATTTACTTTACCATGGATGATTTATGTGTGCATTTAAGGATTAAGAATCAAACAAGAGGAGGCTCTAATGAATAGATTATAAAATCCAAAGGATGGAATTTGCTTCAGCTGCAAAAAGCTTGTGTAACTAGGCTTACCATCATAGACAGTGTAAGCAAGGAAGAGAAGATGACGTTCGGGAACCCCAGATCCAGGAGTCACAGGCATAACCCAGCCCCTGAAGGCTTCTGTTTGTACCGCGTCTACACTATGGCACAGCTTTGTGATTTGCCTAATCCCAACTCTCACCCCTTCTGAGGTCTGGCCCCTAAATCTTTTCTTGTTAACCTGTTTGAACCTTGCACATGGAAAATCCTTATGTCGAGCCAAGCATGGTCCTACTGCTGAAGTGAGTCTGTCAGAACAGGGATAATTTCTGCCTATGTGGGAATTTAAAATAGCACAAACTGAGCAATTTTCTGTCATAGCTCAAGAACAAATTAGTAGTGGATAACAGCTCTTGCTTGCTGGTAAACTGGTAAGTCTGTTTTCCAGTTTCAAACTTATCTTTTCCTCCCAGATACTTTTTCAAAATTAATGTGATTCTTCATAGACTTTAAGATTAAATAAATAAATAATTCTCTGCTTTATGTGCATTGAGCATAGTAAAATAATTCATAAAACTGTTCTGTGAATGGTAAAGCAGTCCAAAGGAGATTCTTCCAGTAGTTAAAAACACAGCAGCTGTTTGCAACTTGGAAGTTGCTATCACAATGCCTGTAGGAAACGAAATATTCTCTAAGTTCAGAAAGATTGTGGCAGAGCATAACACAGCCCATAAGCGAAATGTAATGAAAGGAAAAATTGTTTTACCAAAGCAAACAAGTCCATTCCTGTGAAGAGCGACGGCCTAAGAACCTGTCGGTAGATGGCACTGGAGCAGCACGGGAGATATCCGTAGGGAAAAGCTCAGTGAGACCTCTCCCGTTCTATTCCTGTAATAACAGCCTCCCTGTGCTGCTCTTTCTCATGGGCTCTATCTGAAGGCTGCGCATGTCGTGTTCGACTTTACAGCGTTTAGAAACAGCTCGGCAAAAATGCATGAGAATATCACAAAGTCCTCTTCTCGAAGCAGATGAAGAGTGACAAACATCAGAATTTACAAAAGATACATCTGGATCCTACAGCTGATGACCAAGATGATCTCTCCACAAAAGCAAGGAGCATATATTCTACAATGTTTTTACAAGACCAACAGCAGCAGAATTATTTTCTTTTAAGATTTACATTACACTTGCAGTCCTTCTCAGGTGCTGTGACTGTTATACTAGCTTGCATTTGTGCATGCTTAGAGCTCATCTTCCTCTTTGACCAAACACACTTTGTTACACACACTCCCCACAAATGAGACCTATTTGGCCCATTCTGGGATCTCTGTATAATTTTATTTTTGTTCAAATCAAGTCTGACACTTTTACCCCGAGCAGGGATGAAATAAAAGGCCATGCACTATCTCAGGCATTGTTAGCCACGATACTTGTGGCTTCTGCCAGCAGTAGTTAGAAAGCAGCGTTTAAGCCAAGCCTCGGCTTGGCTCACAGACCATGGACTAACTCGGCGTAACGACAGCTGCTCAAGGGCTACTGAAAGCAAGGAAGTTTGGAACAAAGCCTCCAAGGATCAGTTCTGCTGATGCCTAAAACCTTGGGGGCACCTAAAATAACTTAGACAGTTGGACTCTTTGCAGACTTGTGTAGGTGTTTACAGTTCTCTTCAGATCCTCCTCCCTTGTCTGAGCAGGGAGATAAGTCAGAAGGACTCTTCCCCCACTCAGCTGGGGGGCTGCTGTCTCACAGCTGAGATATAACTGACTGTGCAAACCATCCTGGTTGATCTCAATGTAAAACACAGCTCACCACTTTAAATTATCTTTTACAGAAAGTGGTGTAATTTCAATAAGCCACTCTGGGAATTCAAATACTTCTTAGTTGTGTCTTTATTGTATCTATCTGACTTGATTCATTACTTCCACAAAAGCTTATGAAGGACGGACCTCACTGGACTGGAGTTTTATTCTCAAATGAGAGCAGCAGAAGGTTTCCATGAAGTGCATAGAAGTTACTTGTATCCCTATTAGTGCCTTCCTTTTCACTTCCACTAGGATCCTGACACCACTTCAGAGGAGATAGAGAAAGCAACTGCAGACACCTGCCTGGCCCCTGTCTAGCAGCTTTCCTGTTACATACATGTTTGATACACATTGTCTCCAGAATTTCTCAGCTGTCCTACTCATGCTTTTCAAAATAAAAAAAAAACAACCCAAGTAAAATCCCATCAAAATTGATTACCAAGGATTTTACTAATAATAAAAAGAACAACAAGCTTTTACAAATCAATCCAACAAGTCTGCTACCAAACACCTTGGAGAACTGAAATTCCAACCAGTGATTTTCAGTGTTAGAACTGCTGCTAAAACTTGTACATAAGCCATACAACCATCTGTTTGGAGTAATTTTGAAATGCACTGTGCAAGCTGTATTTTACACAGGCTTGCAGTAAGGAGGGCTGATCTCATCCCGAGTCATAAACTAAGCATAATCAGACCTCCTTAACTTGTGGAAAGAAGATTTAAAAGAAAAGCCCCCAGGCTGGGCTCACCAGCTCTAGAATAATGAATTTGTTCACCAAATCTTGTTTTCTTAGTTTTTATTATTTAAACAAAATACCCTGTTTTCTTTCAAAAGAAGATCACTGGCAAACAGGTGGGACCAGGGCAATCTGCTGCAGCCCAGGTACGTTTATTCCAGCAGACCAGCTTTGAGGACAGGGCAGGGTGAGAAAGCACTGTGTGGCCAGTTAGTCTGGCCAGCCTCTCGGGGCATCCATGGCAGCAGAGCAGAACAGAGGTCAGAGCAACGCCAGTAAAAAACACAGAGGCCTAACTCTGGGAAACGGCTAGAGCAGAGCCAGTTCCAAGAGGTTAATGCTTAGCATGTGAGTTCTGAGGAGATACTGAGGAGTCTGAGAGGGTTTTTTTTATTGTTTCATTGGTTGGACTGGAGTTGTTTGAATTTTAGAAAAATGCTTTAAAAAAATCACCTTGTTCCAGCTTCAATTTTTTAAAGCATAGACTGGAATTTATGATTCCATGTAAGCTTAATTTTGATTGTTTATTTTGCAACCACATGAACAGGATAAATACAGTTTAAGATTTATTCCCTTTGAGTTACTGGTAGGAGAAAAATGCTTAATTTGTTACTGATCAAGATTGCTCAATTCAATTCCAAAAGGTTTTTGTAGCAGGGGAGACCTGTAGGGGTGGCTTTTCTAGAAGCTTCCCTCATGTCCAACAGAACCAATGCCAGCCAGCTCCAGGATGGACCCACCTCTGGCAAAGGCTGAGCGCATCAGCGACTGTCATAGTGCCTCTTCCTTTAAGAAATTCAAAAAAGCTATTGCACAAAAGTAATTGTGGCCAGAGAGGAGTGAGAATATGTGGGAGAAACAGCTCTGCAGACACCAAGGTCAGTGAAGAATGAGGGGCAGGAGGTGCTCCAGCACCAGAGCAGGTATTCCCCTGCAGCCCATGGTGAAGATCATGGTGAGGCAGCTGTGCCCCTGTGGCCCATGGCGGAGCCTCACGCTGGAGCAGGTGGATGCCTGAAAGGAGGCTGTGACCCCATGGGAAGCCCATGCTGGAGCAGGCTGCTGGCAGGGACCTGCAGACCTATAGAGAGAGGAGTCACGCTGGAGCAGGTTTGGTGGCAGGACTTGTGACCCCGTGGGAGATCCATGCAGGGGATCCATGCAGGAGCAGCCTGTTCCTGAAGAACTGCACCCTTTGGAAAGGGACCCACACTGGAACAGTTCATGAAGATCTGCAGCCCGTGGGATGGACTCATACTGGAGAAGTTCGTGAAGAATAGCATAGGAGGAACCCCACACTGGAGCAAGGGATGGACTCCTTTCCCTGAGCAGCAGTGGCAGAAACAACCTGTGATGACTCTAACCCCTATTCCCCACTGAGGGGGAAGGGAGAAGGTAGAGAATTGGGAATAAAGTTAAGACTGATAAAGGGGGGGTGGAGGAAAGGTGTTTTTAGGATTTGTTTTGCTCCTCATTATCCTGCTCTGATTTTGATTGGTAATAAATTCAACTGATTTCCCGAAGTTGAGTCTGTTTTGCCCATGACAGTAATCGGTGAGTGATCTCTCCCCATCCTTATATCAGCTCATGAGTTTTCATTATATTTTCTTTCCTCTGTACATTTGCAGGTAAGAGTGACTGAGCAGCTTTGGTAGACACCTGGCATCCAGGCAGGGTCAAATTGCCACAAACATCAAAGAAGACACATAGGAAATAGAAGGAATATAAAAACCTTGCATCTTCTCAAAAGCTTACGAATTTGGCTACTCTAAATGAAAGCAAAAAAACCCAAAAACCGAAACAAACCCACTCTGATAGAAATGTGCCTCACAAATAAATTGGTATTAAAACAATATGGGGTCAATTCTGTCAGCCATTATATTGTAGTCACCTCTAACATGAAATATGTAAGTAATTTAATCTTATGCAAACACAAATCAACATGGAAAGCAGAATGTTCTATCTAAGTGAAACGGCAGGGAGAAAACAGTTATCTGCAATGGAATTTGGCACGGACACAAACATTAATACCCCAGGCTCTTTTATGATAACAAAAGGTCTGCCACCCAGTTTTACATTAAGTTAAAAATAAGGCAGCTTTACGCTTGATAAAACTGTGCTGAGACATTACAGTTGGACCCAGACTCCTCGCAGACTCACAGCACTGTGCACATCGAAGCACGCACCATTACAAAGTATCTCAAGTGAATACAAAGGAAAGACAAAAAGTAAAGCTGGAGGAACTGGTACTAAATGAAGTACAACTTGAACTAGACATCGTAGATCTGAGACAATCTAGTCCTGTTCTGACTCAGACCTTGAAGCTCCCTAGTGAATGACTTTTCACCTTCAGTGGGTGCAGGGTAACAAGTTTCTTTCAGCCAACTGACCAAGAGACCAGAGCACATCAGCATAGAGCTGGAATACTGTGTCCATTCGGAGTTCCTCAATACAAAAAAAAACCCCAAACATGGACATACTGGAGTAGGCCCAGAAGAGGAAAATCAAGTTGTTTGGTGCAGGACAACATTTATTCCAGGAGAGGCTCAGACAACTGGGTCTGTTCAGTCTTAAAAAGCAAGATGAAGGGGAGACATTACCGCTGCCTACATCTGCCTGATCAGAGGTAGGACAACGGAGCCAGAGTCTTCTTGGAGGAGCCTGGCAACAGGACAAGAAGTGAAAAAAGCAAGTTGGAACATGGGAAATTCAGATTATATACTAGGATTTTTTATTCATTTTTTGTTTACCATGACAGTGGTCAAACATTGGAACACTGTCCAGAAAGGTGGTGGAATCACCATCCTTGGAGGTGTTCAAGACCAGACTGGACAGAGCCCTGAGGAATCTCTGTTTTGGGCAGATGTTGGACTGGATGACCTATGGACGTTTCATTCAGCACAGCAAGGAATAGAGCAAAGAATGAAAGCATAAGAGGAAGTAAGAGCTACATATCTTTCACTATCTACCAGCATCACAGAGACAATCTGGAGGCTGGCTGAGGCCTGTGGCTGCTGCTCACCAGTGAGGTAAAGCTCAGCTGGACAAGATAGGTAAGGGGAGAGTTACAGGGTTTGCAGCTATGGAGTCATTTACTCCAGCTAGAGATACATGTACACATCTGTACACATATCACATGATTCATGTACACAACTGTCTGAGTCATTCTGTTACTTACTACCCACAAGTAACGGTTTTTACTCTTTTGATTTGAATAGAACTTTTTTGCTTTCCCGGTCTGACCTCATCTATATTCCTCACACTTTCTTTAGCTCTCAGCTATCAAAACAACAAGGTTTCCACAGGCAAAAAAGTTCTCAGCACCTAAGAGGCTCCAGCTAGAACCATCCACTGTAGTTCAGGAATTCTACACTCCCTACAATACCTTTGCATAAAACTGCTGAAAATAATAATCAGGAGTTAGAATTCAAGGCGCTTCATAACCTGGATTGTCAAGAAGACACCTAAAGCCTCATAACAAAGACTACATCTGTGGTCCGGCTCACTCTCATAATTCATTTCTACTCTCATGTGAAACACCAAGCTTCCTTAGAAGCCAAAGCAAAGACTGAGAATTAATTTCCCAGCGACTTAAAACCACAATACTTGGACCTAAAGACAGAACATGTTTCTTTGACCCTGCCTTCTCCAACATAAACACATAGCAGTACTGCATTATTAAAATCAACAAAACCAAACAAGCAGAGCAGTAACATGAAAACTCTTTCAAACTCTTTCAAAGCAAAACTTCACCATGCTTTCCTTGGAAGAAAATGAGAGAACAAACACATACGGCAAATGTTAGTCAGCTTGCAAAACACATGATTAGAATAAGCTAAAGTGCTGTGTGATAAGAATGCTTTAAGCAGCTCTATAGAATAGATGGCAAGTCTTTACCTCTCTCTCTGCCTGGCCCAGAGGCTATTAGCTAGGCTATCACTTGAAAGAGGCTTAAGGCTTAGGGAAAAACTTGCCAACTTGCCAGTGATTTAAAACATCCTGGGGTCCATTCACCTGGTAGAGAAACCTCAAACATTTCATGCAGGCAAACCCACTGCACTGAGCAAAGCCTGAAAACTTCCTCCTGCCAACACTACTTTGCCAGAATGGGATCCATGTGCTAGAGTGTGGTATAATCACTGCGTGAAAAACTTTGTGACCCCTAAGCAAGTTCTTTGGCCTGTTTGCTTCAGTTCCCTGCTGTAACAAGAGAACAATATTACTTACCTCTCACTCTCTGCTCAGTTTATGAATATTAGTAATTAATGTTTGATAACAGTAAATGCCAGAAGGCATGTTAGACTACGCGTTTAAAAAAGAGAGTACCAAATGCTTCACAGCCCTATTTTTTCCCATATGAAGTAATAAGCTGGCTGGACAAATGTTATAAAAGTTATTTCCCATGTGCATCCTGGACTACTTCATTCAGCACTGTAAGCAGGAAGAAGGAGTTCTGGGGGCTTACCTGCAGTTTCAATGCAAGGGTATGGAGGAGGAGGTTTCTGCCATTTCCCATTTGCATCCTTCATATGAGATCTGTCTGAAGCAAATGTCTTCAAGTACAAATCTGCTCGAATCATTCTGATTTTTCTAAAAAAAAAATGCAAAATTGTATTAAAAGATGGATGTACACAATACTGCATTAATCAAGAGCACTTTCCTCTCATCAAGGAGCACTGATGTTATTAAATACACAAACCAGCAATGGTGGGCCAAGTTGCTAACATGAAGCTACAGTAGGAAAGAAAAGGGCTTTTGACGAGTAAGGCAAACAGCTTTAGAAAAGTAACACAGTGCATTTATTTTACTGGAGTATAGCAAAGAAACCTCTGTCACTACGCATACACAAGAGAACTTCAACTTTGATTTCATGAAATAACATCCATAGTCCTTATAATTCATGTCATCACCTGTGAAACTCTGGACGAAGGCTGTCATCCAACCTAAAGGCCTCCACACTGTACTCATCAAAAGGACATGGAAACGGCAACACTGTGTCAAGATCATAAATGAAGTTCTGCTCCCCACCGGAAACATGAAGTAGAATAACATGGTAGTCCTGGGAAGAAGGGTAGTTGCCATTAGTTAAACAGCAAATAATGAGAAACTGGCAAAGAGAGTGGAAAAAAAAAAGATTCCTAAAAGCATAAGTTCAGATCCATTTTTTAAAGCCTGCTTGCTGTCCTTGAATATTAAACCTGTAACATTTCTGGCACCAGGAGAGATATTTCCTAATGCCTATCTTGCCCATCTGCTCTTCCAGAAACCTTGCTATCCTGCCCATTTCTTTGCAGCCTCCTTTGATTTAAGCCAAGACAGCAAACTAAAATGTACACTACTGCTAAGAAAACAGAAAATCTCTTTCATGTTCCACACCAAACCACAAAAGTTGTTTGGTTAAGCACTTTTTTATTAGATCCAGTCATAAATAAACTCACAAGATACAATGATAGGTTAACATTAAAGTTACCTAGTGATCTCTTCTAATAAGAGATTTTGTACCTGTTGCAGTAACACGGTCTGTGAATTTGAGTGTCGAGTGTTCAGCTGCCAGAAGCACCTGAAAAACCAGCACACCACTGAAAAACCAGCGAACAGCTCAGATCAGGAGGACCACAGGAGTAAGACAATTTCCTGTAGCAGCTCCTGAAGCTGGGAAAAAATATCTGTGGGTACTATATCACACTTTCTCAAGGCAACTACTTTATCAAGACATTTGGGTTATGCAGTGCAGTTTTAACTTGTAAGAAACACAGGTGGAGGTTTGGGGAACGCTGTAGTTACTGACATTAGGTGTCAGGTATGTACACTGCTGTTTTCCAAAATTAAATTGAAGGTAGCCCTTAACAACTTACTTAAATTTACATTGAATCCACTTACAAAAAGAGATGAGCACTGTCTTTTGACACTTTCAATATTAAAACCACAAAGAAATTTGAATGAAAAAGATTTAGGCAATCTACTTCACCAGACGAATATACACACAACTGTATTCAACAATACTTACAAAAATCTGTTAGAGAGTATAAGAAAAATTAACTTACAAGCTTTACACAACCTATGATCCACTGAAATGTCAATTAGAAGACCTTTTAATCAATGAATTTTTATGAGAAATCATCATTCTGCCATGGCCTTTCCTGACTCTGCTATTCCTTTTTAGGTCATGTCTGTAACACTTAGATCTCTTTTTAAACCAAACCTTTTTTTTGTACTGTAAAGATACCAATATTTTGGAAGAATGATTCAGAAATCATAAAATTTCAGAAGTTTGTAGATTACTTTGCAGAATTTCAGAAACAGAAATTGCCACAAGAAATAGTTTTTTCTGTGACAGATAACTGAAAGGACTCTATAATGATACCAAGGAATTATGCATCAGCAATTACTGCCCTACATTAATTAAGCAAATGACACTTCAAAGCCACTGTTTATGGGTCAGTTTAACTGCTGACACCTGAATACATAGATAGCTTATATTTTTCTATCATCTGTCAGGCCTACATAAATATTTTCATCCATCTACTTCTTACAAGTACAGTCCTGTACCTACAATTCTACAGAGCTGGCAGCCTCAATACCCAGATAATAAATTTCACAAATCTATTATGCATTCTTACTAATATTAAAACTTGTCACCTGTAGGTTTTACTGTCTCACTATTAATTTATGATGGATGGTGCAAAGGAGCACCAGATTTAGGCTATTTATAAATCTGTTGTAAAAGAATTATAAATGTTAATCCAAAACTATATAATGTGTGAAGTTGGAAGGGATTTTAAGAGGTCATCTGGTCTAACCTGTTGCGCAAGGAGACTCTCCTACAGCCAACTGCCCAGGACTGTGTCTGGATAGCTTCTAAAAATCTCCAGGGATGGAAACTCCACAACCCCTCTGAGCAACCTGCTCCAGTGCTCTGTCACCCTTAGAGTGAAAGAGTGTTCCTTTATGTTCAGATGGAAGAGTTTGTTACATGCCCATGTGTGATCCTGCAGCTATCCCCTAAAGAGGCACACACTCAAAATTATTGAGAGTAATGAATGCCTTACCCAGACAACAGGCTCATCTCCATGTCCAGATTTCTGCTTCCAGAGTGGAATCTGAAAGTTACAAGTGAACCTGAAGTGAATAAAATCTTTCAGATTAATACAAATTTATTTCAGGTAAATTGGTTAGTTCATTGCTAACCTATCAACTTTCCGAGCTTACATCTGTGCTACAGTAAGAAAATATTTTCTAGTTTCTCTCTAACGAGCATGAAATTGGAAATACTGTTCTGGGTGACATTAATAAAAGCTGTCCAGAGAAGTGATGGAATCACCATCCCTGGAAACATCCAAAAGACTTGGGGATATGGTTTATTGGTGAACATAGTGGGTTAACAGTTGGACTTGATGGTCTTAGAGGTCTTCTCCAACCTTATGATTATTAATGGTTCTATGATTTTATAATGATAACTCTTCTCCTAAATTGACAGATTACAGACAAAATGACTCCCACAGCTCACAGGGACACCACTGTCCTGAACGCAGTGGATAATTAAAAGATCTCACGTGGTGTGGTTGGCACACCTCTGAGCCAAAGTGAGCTACAAGACGGGTTTGGACTGTCTATCACCTACAGGCTGGGCTAAATGCTCACTCCCCAACACTGGGCTGTGGCTGAAATCGCTGGCACCAGGCCTCACCTACCCTGGGCTGCAGTCTGAAGGCCCAAGCCTTTCCATAGCTGACTCTGACCACATCCCATTGACTCACCATCCTCCTATCATTGGATATGAAAACAGCATAAAATTCCTCTAAAGGGTACCGATCCTGACTCCTGATGTAGTCACAAAGCTTCCAAACATTTTCTTCGCTGCAAAATACAAAATCGATTGTTTATTTTGTTTTCCTCCAACTTCATTTCTCGTGACGAGAAACGAGCCCAGGAGTGTGATCAGCCCACAGCCGCGCCGCTCCCGCCGGTGGCTCCGGCTGTCCCGGAGGTGCGCGGGGGCACCCGCTCGCCCGTCCCTGTCCCCCTTACCAGTAGCAGCTGGTGTAGGTGCAGGCGGGGCGGGGCGGCAGCGCCGCCTCATAGGCGGCCTCGGGCCGCGCCATGGCCGGTCGGAGCGGGGCTCAGGGTGGCGCGGGAAGCGCTGTGCCCGGCGGGGGCAGCCGCTACGCCGTCCCGGAG
Source organism: Callaeas wilsoni (assembly GCA_013398955.1). NCBI lineage: Eukaryota > Metazoa > Chordata > Aves > Passeriformes > Callaeidae > Callaeas > Callaeas wilsoni. Next base: position 49,418 of record VWPU01005467.1, read on the forward strand.
GGAACCGCGGCCATACCGGCTCGGCGCGGGCACTTCGCGGGTACGGCCGGAGGTGCAGGGACCCCTCAAGCGGGGCGGGACGAGGCGGAGCCGCCGAGCCAACCCCGCCCCGCGCCGCCGGGCGCAGCGCTCCGAGTTTTCGGCGCCAAACGTGTGTGGCGCGGCGAGCCGCAGCGCGCCGCGTGTCCTTCCGCCGCGCGGGCCCGGAGCAGCGGCCGCAGGGAGCAGCGGAGCGGGAGGCAGCGCGGCGGAGGGATCCGGGCGGCGCGCACGGCCGGGCGGGCGCGGGTCCGTGGCCCCCTCGCCATGGTGGTCCTGCGGAGCAGCGCCGCCCGCCCGCCCCGCATGGCCGCCCGGGACAGCCGCTGTCGCCGGCCCCCCTTCGACCTCCTGGACTCCAGCTCCGAGTTCATTTCCCTGGAGCCTCCCGCGCTCAGGAGCCACCGCGTATGGACGCGCTCCGGGTCCGCCAGGGCCGCGTTATCCAGGGGGACCAGGAGAGCCGAGGAGGCCGTGAGTGCCGCGGTGGGGGTGGGGTGAGCACGGCCTGGCGCGCAGCACTGGGCTGTGGGCCCGGAGAGGCGGCGGGGGGAGCCGGCGCTGGCCGGGAGCTGCTGGGAGGAGCTGAGAAAGCGCCGCGGAGCGGTGTTCTTTGGAGGAAAAAAAGAGGGGAGAACCGAGTGTTCGGGGTAAGCGGCTGCGGTTGGGGGTGTGCGAAGAAGCAGCCGGCCTGCCCCCCGTTCCCGGCCGCCCTGCGGCTAAAGGGGGCTCGGCACAAGCCCTGGTCTGGGGGCTGTGGCAGCCTGTTGGGAGCCGGTCTCTGGGAATACAAACCTGCATCGCCTGATGGTTTGATATGTTCTATGTCATTTCCCATCCCCGTTTATTTTGGTTCAGTTCCTTATCTGAAAAAGTTACCTTAAAAAGATCTTAGAGACCTCTTTGCTTTAGTTGCAGTAATGCTTATAGAGCGCTCTCTGTTTAGATGACAGAAATACATCAAAACCGGCGCGACATGAAATATATGGGACCTCTGAGTGCGTTCTGGTTGGCCCGAAGGGCCTGTTAAATACTCCTTAGTCAAGTGTATCCAGATAGTACTTTGGATGCTCTAAAAACAAAACTGTTTAGAAATCAGGGCTCATTTGTACTTTAATTAAGGTGCATAACCTAAACCGGTGAAAAATGTTACTTAAGCTTTCTATAATCTTGACCTACCCTACTAGAGGAGAGATAGACAACTTGTGCGATAGTAAAGGATATCGAGTGGCCTGTGCTCTCTGCGTCTTAGCATTGCAGCTTTGATAGCCGAATCGTTTCACTTTCCATTGTTTTTAACATAGCCTTCAAAAAATCTGAAACTTTTCTCTGCTATTTCCAAGTCAGGCTCTTCTCTGCAGGTTGTCCTGCATTTCTGTGACAAATAAAGGCAGACAAGATCCGACTCGGAAGTGATTTGCTCTTCAGGGAAGCCCTGCCTTGGAGTGATGCTTCTCAAAGACTGTTTCCTTCCAGCAGAAGTCTTTCAGGAGTTTCAGTTGTATTGATTATTTTTATATTTTTTGCCATTATATTCAAGACTACTGAACTAAGAAGGAAAAAGTCTTTGGGGCAGTGGGATTTTTTCCTCCCCTTACAAAGAGTCATGGAATCTGCTTAAAGATCACTCCTTTTCTTTTTCTTTGCAGTCTCCACTAGAAATGGTCGTTGGGCACTGTGTTCAGCCTTTGCACAGGAGGGAAGGCTGTGCAGCACTAGGCGGATAACACTGCTGGCATGTGTTCTCAGTGTGGAAAACAGGAATGAGGAAGCTAAATGTAAACTCATCCCTGAAACCAAAGCAGAGTCATTGTTATGAAACTGGTTGTAAGGTTGTTCTTTGGTTTGGGTTTGTTTGTTTTTTGGGGATTTTTTCTTCCTTTTTGTAGACCTTTCCCATGCTTTGAGCATGAAGTCATTATCTCATTTGTAGAATGCTGGACTCTGCTGGAGATTTTAACTGTAGAGATAATGTAGAAGTGCTCCATCTGACAGAGACCATGAGAACTGGTGCTGGCTTCATGTTCGAGTCCTGATGCCTCTTTCCTGTCTTGTTGATGTGCAAGGACTTGGTGGTGGCAGCTTTTGCTTTTTTTTTTTCTGATATCAGCATATGGTTTATCTTTAGTTATACAGCTCATTTCATCCATAGACAGTAAGAAGCATACAACAGGAGATCTAAGGTAAAGCAGCTTCTGCTGGGTTTATTCTCTTCCAGGTTTCCAGTCCCAGTAAATTTCATGAGTGAGTCTCCCAGTGAGATCCAGAGTGGCTGCTATCCCTTTGGAAGCTGTGTGTCTCCAGGTCTAAAACCCCAGTGCAATTCCCCAAGCCGAACAAGTTTGTTCTTGTGACCTATATTTGAGGGCAGTGTGCTCCAGAGTTCCCTTTTTGTCTGGGCATCCTGACCTGTATCGGAAAGTGTGGCCAGCAGGACCAGGGCAGTGATTGTCTGCTGTGCTCAGCAATGGTGAGGCCACACCTTGAATACTCTGTCCCGTTCTGGCCTCTCATGATTAGAAAGACATTGAGGTGTTGGAATGTGTGCTGAGAAAGACAACAGAGCTGGGGAAAGGTCTAGAAAGTAAGTCATGTGAGGAGCAGATGAGAGAGCTGGGAGTGTTCAGCCTGGAGAAAAGGAGACTCAAGGAAGACTTTATCAGCCTCTACAACTACCTGAAAGGAGGTTGTAGGTGATCAGCCTCTTCTGCCAGGTAACCCGTGACAGGACAAAAGGTCATAACCTCCAGCTGTACCAGGGAAGGTTCAGGTTGGACATCAGGAAGAAATTTTTCACAAAAAGGGTGATAAAGTCTTGGAACAGGCTGTGCAGGGACATGTGGAGTCACCACCCCTGAAAGTGTCCAAGAAATGACTGGATGTGGCACGTAGTGCTGTGGCTTTGTTCACAAGGTGATGATTGTTCAAAGGTTGGACTCAATCTTGGAGGTCTTTTCCAACCTTAATGATTCTATGAAAGTGACTTGGCCAGCTCCTCTGCCAGCTCCCTCTGTAACCCTTGGGTGGGATCCCGTTGGGGCCTGTAGAATTGTGGGTGTCCCAGTGGTGTAGCAGGTTGTAGACCATTTCCTCCTGAATTATGGGGTCTTCATTCTGCTCTCCGTCCCTGTCTGGGTACCATGAGGACTGCTGGTCTTACTGTTAAATACTGGGGCAAAGTACCTCTGCCTTTTCCTCATCTATTGTCATATGTTTGCTTCTGCATCAAGTGAAGGATGGAGATTCTCTCTAGTCTTCCTTTCCTTGCTCATGTTTTTGTAAAAATGTTTTCTGTCATCTTTTACGGTAGTAGATTAAATTCTGTTTGGACTTTGGCCCTTGTTATTTACTCCCTGCATAACTTCCTGACATCCTTCTTCACTCATCATCTCCATCAAAGAGGGGAATTACCTCTTGGTAACATTAGTGTGAAGAAGTAGAGTAATCCAATCTGGTTTTGGCCCTTTTCAGTTTGAGATTTAGTTTGGCATACTCATAATGAGACCTTGAGTTGTAAATGGAACAAGCCCTTCCTCGTGGTCAGTGCAGCTTTCCTCAAACAGTGAAAGTCAATAGCATCCTCCTTGCAGAAACACCAGTGTGAACAAGAGGAACATCCATGAAGAACTGTATCTTGAGTTCCCTTTGGTTTTCTGTGGATAAATGCTACCTTCCTGAAGGAAGTCTTTTTATATCCCGCTGAATGCCATTATAAATGGAACAGAGACAGGAGGAAAACTCTTCTAAAAAGATTTTAATCTCAGTACTAAGAATTTTTCTGTTACATTTAAAGATATAGAAATCTGGCAGAAAATGAACCCCCTTGGGTTCCAGCTGCTCCTCAGAAATCAGAGGAGCTGGGTGCAGCTGGGCCTAAGTTCTGATTGCAGGCCACTGGACACTATCAGCCTGGCTGATAGTGAGTTCAATAGGAACTTACAGGATCCAGATCCGTGACTAGTGCGGGTAATTGAAGCGACCGGAAAGCAGACTCTGAAGTGCTGGTGGCAAATGCACCAGCTACAGAGTGTTAACGTGTGCTGCTGCAGAAAGAATAGTGACAGAGACCTATTAGCAATAGATCTAAGTAAATATTCCCAGGTCTGCTCCAAGACAGTTGGGAGGCACAAAGCTCACCTAAAGGTGTCCCTTTAGGGACAAGGAGTGACACAGTCCATCAGCTGATCCAAAGCAAGCAGAGGGGCTTTTCCCCCTCTCTGTTGTTTTTCTTGTTTGGTTGGTTGTTGTTGTTTTGGGATTTTTTTGCCCCAAACCCCTCCTTTTGTAGTATAATTTTTGGCCCTTCCCAAAGGGGTGGAACAATCACATGTTACAGGTAGGATTTTGGTTATTAGGGTCACTGAACCAAGTTCAAAATCAAAGATTTTGGGTTTTTTCTTTGAAATCTAGTGTGATTTTTTTCATCAGAGCTACTTCTTGGTGCAGAAGTGGTTTGAGGCTTACCTGCCGTTAGTTGCAACTCTCTTCAATTAGGAGTGTAGCAGACTAAGCTTGATCAAATGAGGCAATATAAGTGGTTCAGATAAATACATTCTTCCTTCTTTTCCTAGAAATTTTCCTCTGGCAACATTGAATGTTTCAATGGACACTGTTTAAGATCAATGAGAAAAAACATGCAGCGCTGTTCAGACTCCAGCTTTGACAAAAGCATGGAAATATTAAGTGAAAATGTCAATCGACACTTTTCGAGGTATTGTATTTCTAGGTGTTCAATCTCTATTTAAGTCATAGAATGAAAAGTGAAAGCATGCACAGTGAGTCACATCATGATAAATCTACAGCTAAAAACCCACAAGGGAACATGAATATGTTAATGTCAGTGCCAGTGTCTTAGAACTAGAATCACTCTTCTTAGTAAAAGCGTTCTGCTTCTATAAAAGGCATGTATCTCCTCCTGGGTCCCTTGAGATCTCTTCTCCACTTTGGTTACTGAGATATTACCTGCCCTTTTGAGATGTCAAGATGAGCAAGCTGGGAAGTATCTGTCCTTAGAGAACTGTGTGCATATGGTACACAGCAGACTTGGGATCCAAATCCTCCCTGGAGTCCACCGGCTTTTCTTTGCATAACATGGAGCACCAGATTAAAGTTCCCCAGTGCTGAGGGGGAAATGTGCAATGCACTGTGATTCAATACTTTTGTACAATACTTCTAATGCAATTCTGTTCTCCTTTCTTCTCTTTTTCTTAATGTAGGCAGTTGGCAAAGCCAAAATCAGGCCCAAAAAAGGAAGACTATAAAGAAGGTAAGTAGTGATGATTCCTTAGGATTCCTCGTTAGCCAGATTTCTGAGAAGGATTGCTTTTGGTCACTTTGTCCGTTTAACTGGGCCTCAAAAACTTCTGAACTCATCAGCCAAAATCACCTGAAGTTGTGGGAATAGATATAGCAAAGACAGGAATTTTCACTGAATTTTATGAAAGGAGGTAGGTGCAAAGAGGAGGAGATGCTAGTAATTCCTTTCAGGCTTGGGAAGTATGCAGCGTGAATTCCTGAATTTTTATGTGTTAAAGAATCTGTTCCTTAGCTCATGTTTCTTTGTATCAGTGATTTTTTGGAGTCTGAAGAACTGTTAACTTTACAGGTTAACTATAAATGAGTCTTTCAAGTAGGAGGGGATACTGCAGTACTGTAACACGAGTCAGTTATAAAGTAAATCAGTTATGAGATGCACACTGGCATGGGGAAGGCGTCCCTGAACTTGAGCATTTCACCTTGGAACCGACTTGCCGTGCTGAGTACACAAGCAGGCTTGGTGATGTGAGGCCACTTTGTGGCAGCTGGGAAAATCCTGTAGCTGCAGGCAGCATTGTGCCAGCTACAGGCCGAATGTGGGAAGGGACCCAAAATGCACTTTGTGTGTAGTAACTCAAGTTCTTCTTGGGCAATGTAAATTATTATTTACTGAGCTCAAAGTTAGCTTTATAGTTGGTGATGATGAGATCAAACCTACCTGTGTTTAAAATAGCATGGTGATGCATCTGTTACTCTCTCACTGACCACTCTTAACAGTTTTAATGATAGTACAAGTAATGAACCTGTAGCAAAGGATGCTGTCTGGTAAATATTGGGCAGATCTCTTTTAAAGCAAGCAAGCGTTTTTTAATTCTTTATATTTGGGAGTTTATCTTGTGGCATTTCTTGTTTTCCAGGGCTTTTTTGTCATGGTGCAGAAAATGAAAATGATGCATGCTTAGAAAGTATACCAAAACCATGCATCTTTAGAAGAGACCTCTCACATAAGCAATTTTTAGAAAAAAATATTAGATACAATTTTACATGAATGAAGGGAAAGCACCTTAGAGGTAGGCATTCATTGTTTTCGCTCTCCCAGAGAGAACTAACTGGAATAAATTTGCCTCCTACATGGAACAAAAGCTGGGTGTTTGTTTTCATCAGCTTGGCTTTCCAGTCTACTAAAAGGCTGCTATAGAAATCAGACTTTTAAATATATAGTTGAAGCAGAAGTACTTTTAAGTTGAATGCTGTGATCACAAAAATAACTTTCAATTCAGTATTTAAATTTAAAAAATAAAAGGAGAGGGTTTTACATTTTCCTAGAGCAAGAGTGAAGTAAAGGGACTGGCATCTTTTCCATCACTGAAGGTTTTATGTGTTATTGCATTTTAGTGTCCAGAACACTGAAGACCAGAGCTGATGCAAAAGCTGCAGAGCAAGTCCATGAAGAAAATGGGGATTTGGAGGTTCGCCGCAGCTGCAGACTTCGACAAAGTCGTTACGCCACTACAAATGAGTCTGTTCTGTTTGACAAACTTATAACAAAGTAAGGAGGTTTTTCTTACAATCTTGCAAAGCTGCTGCAATGAGCCTTATTAGCAACCCCTTGTACTATGGCAAAATATTGGCTAGGGACTTTCTCCTTCTTTTGAGAACAGGAAAAGATATTGTTTTTCCTGGCAGCAAGAGTTATTTGCATTCACTGGTCAGAGTGAGACTTCCTTTGAGCTGCTATGTATGTGCTGTATCTGAGTGATTGGCTGTTAGGAAGAAATTGTTTATTGTGAGGGTGGTGAAGCACTGGGATATGTAGCCTGGAGTAGCTGTGGATGCCCCCTCCCTGGAAGTGTTCAAGGTCAGGTTGAGGCTTTGAGCAACCTGGTCTGGTATGTACGGGCTGGGGAGGTTTTTATGTTGTGAACCAAAATAATCAGTTTATGTTGTGACTTTCAGTAGATTCAATTAAGATACTGAGGAAAGTTGGATACTGGCAAAATGAAGCAATCCAACTGTTTCTGCCTGTCTGTGGCTTAATTCCCTTTGTGAAGCCCAAACTGAAATTTGTTTTCTGAAACAAGGTTTGCTAAGTGTAACAGCAGTAAGATGTTGTGTCTAGTGTAAGTAGTCAATGAAAATCAACATGAAATTTAAATAGCAGTGTAGAGAAGCAATCTGTTGTCTGAAAAAGGCTGTGAACCAAGTGACTCAATGCTATCATGCAGAGCAATCTAAGTGCTATGAAAAACTGCCATAATTTCTTTGTTACCTTACTATGAAAACAATGTATGTTTGCAAATACTTATACATTTGTTCTTAATTCTCTTTGTAAAAAAGTAAACATTTGAACTAATTTTTAAGTAGTGTTGAAAAATTTGGCTAAGTGTCAATGACTTACATTGTGCACACTGTATTAAAATATCATGATGGTTATGTGCGCTGTTCTAAATGGGCTTTTTCTGTACTTGCCTATTTTTGCTTTCATATGTCAACTTTGTATCTTAGTACTGCAGAAGCAGTCTTGCAAAAAATGGATGACATGGAGAAGATGCGTAGACGGCGAAGGATGGGAGACCTGGAGGAGTTCCACGACACAGAAGAAGTAGATACTAATTTATTTTGCTGGTTTTGTATAAGTAGGGTATTTCGCATAGGGAGATTATTTCCCTTCCCCAAGAGGAAGTCATGTTAAAGTGATAGACAGCAATCATATTTCCTCTGTTTTAGTTTTGCTTTATTAAATTCAGTTAGTCCGCTGTCCTTTTGAATGGCAGTCACTTTGTTTTTTAAATGTTGTTGTAGTCTGCTTTCATAGACTTTTTTGTTTGGATCTGTATTCCTGTTTTAGAATGGAAACCCTTGTTATTAATGTTATTAATCCTGGGTTCTAGAATGATGTTCCTGTTGTCTCCTGCTGTACAATAATTAAATCTTCTGTGTATATGGAGTGCCTTTATAATAATACTGTATAGGCACCAAATATGCCCACAGGTTTTCTACTTGTGACTGTTTTTCGTGTTTCTTTTTTTTCTTTTAAGGAAAGCCTCGATATGGAAAGGACTGATGAAGAAACAGCTGATAATCAAGGTAGCATTCTTGGATAAGTCTGTTTTAAGTTTTCTTGACTGTGCTCTAGCCAAAAGCTTTGTCTTAAATAATTGAGAGGGAATGAACTGCTCGGTATTTTTCATCTGTTAAAAAGAATCTGTGCTGCTACTGACATTACAAGCCAGTCACAGACTTTAGGGCTGCTACTGTAGTGAGCTCAGAACAGGTTTTCAGAGGAAAAGAGAAGTTGTTGTTTTTCCAAAGCGCTTACAACAGAAAAGGTTGTGGACTGGTGGGAATACACATGGTGTAGTGCATTTTGAATTTAATAGAATTTGCAACAGTACTTAAACAGTGCAATGTAATGTTGATGTGCAGGGGGTTCCTCAGAAGAAAGTGAAGCCAAAGAAGATGATGGTGAAGACACTCGAAAGCGTTACTCCTTTCGGCAGAGGAAAACTGTTGAGCGCTATCAAGCTCCATTGCAAAGTAGGTTATAGGCACAGCTTCTCTTAAGAGCTAATTTCTTGCATGGAAGTGAGAGTGTTGCGGGGTTTTTTAAGAATGAAAATACGTACACACACTCAAATTCTATTTAAATATCTTACCTGTAATTTTGTTAAATGCATATATCCTGTGCACATTCTATTTCTTTGCCTTTTGGCAGCCTTATTGTTGTTTTTCAGTAAAAATACTACCTATTTATGCTTGAAAGAATAGTAATTAAACAAACTTGATGATCTTGCTCTTGTGGTTTTCAGTTCTTAAAAATCAGGTGTGTCTGTTTTTGCTTTTATTGTGCACTGATTTTAAAAAAAAAACCTTCTTTCCCCTCCACCCTTGAAACTTCCCCAGAACTTAGAGATGGGTGAGACACGTCCCATTCTCTGCCTCTTTTAGTATCCTGATTTCTCTTAAACTTATTTGTAGTATTATTCTAATTTTTTTGCTTTCAACAGAACCAAGACAACGTAAGATGTATTTTTCAGACAGGTCTTCACCTGTCAGACAGAGAGATTCATGCAAAGGAACTAACAGGTATGAGTTTGGTTAGTGATAGTTCTTTCTCAGTAGTGCTGTCAGTCACATGACTGAATACTGCTTTCATGGGTTTTTGGACTTGTGGTAATTAGATATTAACAGTATGGTTATTGCTGTGGTAGTCTGAAAGTATAAAGAAAGCAAATATTGTGGGGAAGCCCATCCTTTTTACTGGCCATTAGATTTTATTTGAAAGTGCAGTTTTTGTGGTGATGATGAGGGTTATGGCTGAGATTGTATAACTGAATTAATTTGTTCTGGAGTTGAAGCCAAAATCTCAGACTGTTTTATCTTGAAGGATGCAAATTATTTTCTGAAAACTAAAGACAATTTAGTTAGACAGAGTATGGAAGTTTTAATGATTTTTTTTTTTTTTTTAATCACTCAGGTACTGATTCTGGTTTCTCTTTTTGTATCAGTTCAAGTTTCTGTATGAAATTATACTTAAAGCAAGAAAACTTCTAAATTAAATTCTAAATTACAAATTGCAGTAGTAATGACAAATAGGTTTAGGATCCTGCAAGTGTTGAATGCCTTTCCTTGCTAGATAGGAGCACTTTATTTAGCATCCTTGAAAGCAGGCAGTTATGGAAGGAGGGAGTTTTGAAACCAAATTTTGAAATTAAAAGGTTGATGTTTCACAGAGTAGATACATATTGCTAAGTGCAACTTGATTTGTGTGTGAGACAGTGTGGACAAAAAGAGTAACTTCGTGAAGAAATTTCTTTGCAGACTGGTTAAATATTTTGCCTTTGTAATAAAAATCAAATTTTGCTGTCATGAGGAAAACCACATAATGTAGTTTGAAATCAGATTCAGAGTACAATAATCTGGAAGTTTACTAGCTCTCAAAGTAAACTGAGATAGTGTTCACTTAAATTTTGATATTACTTAGTGTTTGTTTTAATTTTTTTAATTGTTTGTTTGAATGCTTGCAGACGGAGACACACAGTCCCCAGCAGTGATTCCTCATCCTCATCTGATGATGAAGAGGATTTTGAGAGGCAGAGGAAGAACAGAAATTTAAGAAGGTTAATGCAATTGGAGAATAGAGGAGGAAGGAGTCTACTTGGGAGGAGTTTGCATCTTCCTAACTGAAGTGTTACCATCTTCATCTTGTTCAGTTTCTAAATTCTGGCAATTGTATCTGTTGATGCAACTATAACTAGAATCTATACAACTGGATTTTTAGAATTGATTTTAATAAGCAATTTGATTTCTAGGTGGGAGTGGGAGTAGCAACACTTTGATGAAACTTCTTAAAGTAAAATTCTGCTGCTCCTGTGCTTTATAGTAGCTGATTCAGAGGGAAAGCCATTTATAACAGAGGATGTTATAAATAAAGGAAATGACGGAGATTTGGTTTCTTAACAAATGCTCTAGAAAAACTATTTTAGTAACAGTCTAACAGATATGTTTTCAGCCTGATGTCTCGGATGTCTTTCAGATTAGTCTGGGCACACAGGTTCCAGAGGCACTGGGAAGGACCAGCAGTGATAGGCAGCCTTTATAATGTTAATACAAATGAAATAAGTATCCTCTTGGGCTGTAACTTTTTGGCTATAGAAGTTAAAAGTATTTGAAAGGTATCAGTGTGTTTGGGGGTCAGGAGGGGCAGTTTTCTTCCTCACACAAATCATTGTCAGTCCATGGTCTGCACATAAGGAATAACTTGCTCTAACCTTGTATTCCTATATATGCTATGTTGACTGGCACAGATATTCATAAGTGCAATGAGCTGTTAAAATAATTCACTCAGTTTAATGTCTGGAGTGATCATTTTCCTTTCTTTACTCATGGACATTAAACAAAACACCTGGAACAAATATTTAACAATTCAGGAAGTTTCCGCTCATTTATAAGATCTTCTGCATTCACTTGCTAATATTAGAAAATCAAAAATTTACACTGTAAGTTAGAAAGCACCTTTCTTTTTCTTCTTAATTCAAATCAGGTCTCTTCCTGTCAACTTTCGGAAGAGTGACTTAAAGGGAGTTCATAAAGATCGCATGAAAGTAGGAGCGAGTCTGGCTGACGTTGATCCAGTGCAAATAGATTGTTCAGTAAGTATTTTTACTTCATTGTCAGTGAGACTTTTTCAGTAATTATGAAAGCTTTTATACAGTAATGTGCTGTCTATAACTGCCTTGGGTTACAGTTTTGTTTCAAGCAGTTTGAAAATTGGCATGAATGTTTCCTTTGTGCTGACATCTAATTTCTGAGGGAACTTCGTCGAGGTTGCAGCTTTAACATCTAAAATGCGTTCTGTTGTCTTCGTCTTTAGGTACGATTTGATGGCGTGGGTGGTCTTTCTGACCACATTTCAGCTTTAAAAGAGATGGTTGTTTTTCCATTGCTTTACCCAGAAGTTTTTGAGAGGTTCAAAATTCAACCTCCAAGGTAAGGGATGCCATTTAAAACTGTAAATTCTAATTCATCTATTTTCAGGAAAATATTCAACTGAGGTATTGTTATGTTTCCATGCCTCACAATTTTAAGTGTTGATGGTTTGGGGTTTTTTTAGCAGTAGAAAGAAGTAACTTTTTAAAATTTTATAGAATCCAGCATACATGTAGGTTTAAAGATTTGCAGTGTGGTGAGACTATGTTTTAAAAGTGTCTTGCCTTCAAAAAGGAGGAGGTGGTGTGCTTTTGAGTTTTACATGCAAGTGGACTTGATCAGTCTGTAAGTGGTAGTCAACTGCAGTTTGTTTTGTGGAAGTCCAATTGTCTGTCCCACCAACTCTTTTTTCAAGAGTTCCAGTATCAGTTTTAAAATTGATTGGACTTGTAACTTGAACCTTGTACTTGGGCTAAAAAATGCATCTGTCCACTTTTTACACAGCTGAATGTGTTCTGTGTTATGAAATGAAATTATTAGAGATTTAATTGTTAGATTCATATATTCTGGATCATCAACAGTCATGGTATAATGAAATAGGATTTCAGATTCTTTGGTTTCAGTAACTTTAGAAGTATTACAAACAATGAAGAGAGCTTTGTTTAGGAGAGAACAGTTGTGTGCTTCAGGGCCGAGGGTGGTAACAGGTGCTTATCTATGATATTTTTCTTACATTAATATTTTTTCTTTTTTTAAAAAAATTGCAGAGGCTGTCTATTCTATGGCCCACCAGGGACTGGAAAGACTTTGGTTGCTCGTGCACTTGCTAATGAATGTAGCCAAGGTGACAAGAGAGTAGCCTTTTTTATGAGAAAAGGTGCTGACTGCCTGAGTAAATGGGTTGGGGAATCGGAACGACAGCTTCGTTTGTTATTTGATCAGGTATGGTTGAAATGTGCATTATGTTCTGTCTGAGTTGTAACTAGCTTTCTGTGTTCAAGTACAATTCTTTTTCGTGTTTTGTCAACTCCTTCCCCTGAAGTAGGATTGTCAGTGTTTCCTTTTTCAGTAACATTTTTATGGTCTTGAAGTCTTGAGATGCATTAGGAAAAATTAGTAAAGCAGTCAAGAGAACCTTGCAAAGCAACACACACCCCCAGCTCCTTGCCTCAGCAAAGAAAAATCCAAACAGCTGCAGAAAAGGTTTCAAGAAGTGTTGACTTTTGATCAGAGGGAAACAAATGCAGGCTGAAAGCATGGTTATTTTGAAATCAGTAACAAAGGTTGCTTCCAGAACCTGTAATACAATTAAGTCTTGGCTCTGTTCTTGGTGGTTGCCAAATAGCTGTAAAAACCAGTGGTGTGATTTGTCTCCTGTCACCCATCTCAGTGGGTTGACCTATGCTTCTGCCCTCTGTTACTCACGACACTTTACTCCTTTAGATCAATGACTAGAAATCCCTGATGCTAGTCTGAAAAATCTTCTTCCAGTGACTCTGCAACCACAGTGTTGTTTGTGCATTTCTCCTCCAAACAGTGCTGTTTTTCTGATGCCATTATTCCTGTGTTTTCACTGTAGGCCTACCAGATGCGACCTTCAATTATTTTCTTTGATGAGATCGATGGTCTTGCTCCTGTACGGTCCAGTAAACAAGACCAAGTTCATAGGTAGGGCATGTTTTGTATCAACATAGAAGCTGTTTGATCTTTGTGAAAAGAAGACCACAACCTATTTAACTTGATGTGACACATTCATTTATCCTGAAAACTAGTAATTCAGTACTACTTAATTTCAGATAATCTTTAAATAGTAATTAAAAGCAATGCACTGAACATGATACCAGCACGAGGTCTGTGTTACCTTATCTATTTTCTTATATCTTAAAATGGTTTCTTTTTCTAGTCAGCATTTTATCAATAAGAACTTGTCCTTTTTGAATAAGCATTGGTGATTATGTGGAACTGAAGAAAATTAACTAAACTGCTGAGTGAAAACTGTATTCTTCTCTTAGCTCTGTTGTATCAACACTTCTGGCACTTATGGATGGCTTAGACAGCAGAGGAGAGGTTGTGGTAATCGGAGCCACCAACAGGCTGGATTCTATAGATCCTGCTTTACGAAGACCGGGACGCTTTGATCGAGAGTTCCTCTTCAGCTTGCCAAACAAAGAGGTCAGAACTTCAACTCAACCTCAGTGCTTAATGTGGCAGAGACCATCTTTGTAACAAATCCCTGCAACACAGCAGGATCGTGGAGCAGTGAAAGCCTCCTCAGTATTGTACTGCTTGGACAAAAGAGGGCTGTCTGGAGAGACTGTGCTGTACTGTGGAGGGCAGACCTGGCACTGAATATATATCATTAAGATGATTGTAATAGGTAGTTAGTTCTCTAATTATTAGTTTTGATTTCTCTGTGACCAGTGAAGAAAATGGGGTACTACAACTCACCGAAATGTTTAAAAATTACTGTATGAATTAGTTAAGAAGTACTGCTACAGCACTGTGAAAATGAAAGAAATGGTGTGCAGACAAAAATTCTTCTTTGGTAACAAAAACCTTGATCCAGGCTGGTGCTGGAACCAATTAAATATGTTAGGAACTGATATTCTTACTGGTACTTAGTAACAGGGAGTTAAACAAAAATGTGGAGTCACTGCAGAGGTGCAGGGCTAGGGAAGCTTCTAGTTTAATGACAATAGGCAATGAAAAAAAATATTGTGGGTGGGGGTAGTGGGCAAAACTGGAATGCAGTTTTTTGTTTTCTTTCTAGCTATAAATGCACTAAACAGTGCATTTAACACAAATATTTTCCTCCAGTTTTTATCTGCTCTCAGGAACAGGAGAGGAGGTGCCATTAAACAGATCTAATACACGCTTCCCCACTGCAGAAGAATTTTAGATATCTGCCATAATTAGTCCATGTACCATGAAATACTTCAGTGAAAGTGCTGCTAAGATCAGAGATGGGGATAGGCAACATTTGACATTTTCTGGAGCGACAGTAATTTGAGTCATAATTATTGTTCTACTTGGTAGTAACAGTAGCAATTGGGAATGGAGTGCTAGGACTGTTTTTCTTGCATGAGCTGGCAGGAGAGCAAATTTCATGAACTAATGAGACCGTCACCATGAAATCGTGGTGAATTTGAGAGAATTTTCTGCGAAAAATCTGTTGGCAGATAAGTTTGGGATTTTTTACTACAGTATTTTCTTCTGGATATCACACTTGTGAAAACTCACGTTTTATGGAAGATGTAAATGCCTTTTATTTCATTGCAGTCCGCCGCAAGAGTTTTATGTAACAAATTTAGAATTAGGAAATTTCCTGATTGAAAAAAACAAAGCTTATTAACTGACCTTTAAAATACTTCAGAGTTTAGCAGATAAGAAGAATATTTGTATTCGTGAGGGTTTCAGGGGTTTTGTGTTGTGGTTGTTTTAAGAGAAAATTTAGGGCAAACTAAAATGCAAGTGTTTTGTTTTCAGGCAAGAAAAGAGATTTTCAAAATTCACACACGAGACTGGACCCTGAAGCCATTGGACAAGTTTCTTGAAGAGCTGGCTGAGAAATGTGTTGGTGAGTTTGAAAACAGTGTAGGTTACTGCACATGACTTGAGTCATGGGGAACCAGAGTTTGTTCCAGGCAGTACTTGAGTTCTTGTGCCTTGCTGTAGAGCGAGGCAGTGACGCTTCTGGCATGTCTTGGAGCAAACCAAGGTAGATGCTGCTTTCCGTTTTCTTTTTTTCTCAGAACACTGAATGGGTTTAGGCCATCTTTCCCAGGAGTAAAGTTTTGACTAGGAGGCTGCTTCCTTAGTGCAAGATATCAGTCTGTGAGACACATAACAAAACTTCTCTGCAGTGTAGTAATTCTTTAAATTATCTCTTACCCTGTTAATTTTTGGCTGCATGCAAAGTCTTTCACTGTTGCACTTTAGAAATCTTGGCCTTGACTTTGGTGTTGCCTGAGCCTGACATAACATTTGATTCTTGTTTTGTTTATTAGGATACTATGGGGCTGATATTAAAGCCTTATGTGCTGAAGCTGCGCTTTGTGCTTTGCGCCGCCGATATCCTCAGATATATGAAAGGAGTGAGAAACTGCAGTTAGACATCGCTTCAATTAAAATAACAGCAAAAGATTTTGTCATGGCCATGCAGAAGACTGTTCCAGCTTCACAGAGGGCTGTGGCTTCACCTGGGCGAGCGCTATCACCTATTTTAAAACCACTGTTAGAAAACACACTGGAAAGAATTTTACAAGCCTTACGGAGAGTATTTCCCCACGCAGAGCTTGCACTGAAGAAGGACCAACAGCACGGTATAACAATAACATCCACTTGCTTAAAATTCTGCCAAAGCAAAAGCTTTGGCTGTTTATAGATGCAGTAACGCACAGAAACCTCTCAGCCATAATGACAGTTGAGTTTTATAATCTGCATGTGCACAGTGCTGGATGGGAGCTGTGAGTGACTTGCAATACACACTGTTTTAGTAGTACTTTAGGGCTTGGCTTCCATAGCATAGGTGAGCTCATGCTCCTGACTGCATCAGCCTTGATCAGGTATAATTTGTCAGTTGGTGTGAACAAATCAATATTGATACGCTCTATCTTGATTAATGGTGGTCTGTGAATAGTTAGTTACCATGCTAATCTCTGGAGGGTGTTCTCCCAGTATCACTCTCATCAGAGCTGGGATTGTTTGCATTGATGAAACAGAGGCAGAGACCCATCAACACAATGAAAGCATTGGGACTCGGAGATAGATAATTGTGCCCCCTCTGTTGTCCACCTCCCATTATTTTCTCCTTTCGTCATCTTTGAGGAGCCTTATTTAGAAGTTGTGTGGGTCTTTATACTCTGACTGACTAGTTCCGGACAAATGGAAGTCTGTGGCCATCACATTCACTTAATTTCCCCACATCTGGTGTGAGAACATGTTCCAAAAAGCAGTGGCCTCATTGGGTTTTTCAGGTGTCTAGGAACTACAGAAGTTGTTCCTAATCAACTTTATTCTAAGGAAAAAAGAGCCTCTGAAGTTTCTGTCAACAGAGAAACGTGATGCAAATCGTGGAGCATAGGACAATTTTGTAGAGACTGTGCAATCTCCTTAGATCTGCAGTAGAATGAACACTTCAGAAAATAGGATTCAGTGTGTGCCCTCAAGTGAAATACAGGAGAATGATTTCCTGCACTGATTTTGAAGGTGTATTAATGCAAGAGTGAGATTTGGACTATTCAGGAAAGTCAACAAAGCTCTCTTCTTTAAATTCTATTTTAGGTAATGATGTGATTGACAGTGAAGAGGAATCACCATCAATCTTTGAAGAGAAGCCAACTCATAAAATGCCTGATCGTGAAAAGGCAGAATTCCTCACTTTAAACAGGTCTTATTTGTCCCCTTTATGTTTACATTTTAAAGATGGCCAGGTCTGTAAACTGTTCTGTTGTCGGGGTGCTGGAGGAAGGAGTGATGGGTGTGTGGGAGTTGATCAATATTTGCAAGAAATGTGAAGATCCAACTGGGTACTAATGTCCTAACCAAATACACTGCCCTGGCCCATCAAACTGACTGGCCAAGCCCTAATTGCCTAAGTCAAAGTGGTCTGCATATTATTAGAACATGTTGATTTATTCCATGGTATTCCTTGAAAGATTCAAGACCCAAAAAATGCAATGTCTGCTCTTCTGGCTTAAAAAAACCCTAAGAATTTGTGTAGCCATCTTTTGCCCTTCTGCCTTCCAAGATTGTTAAACCAGAAATAAAATTGAGAAATGGCTTGTTAAAACACTGTGCGAAAAAGTCTGCGTTTTGTACCTTTAACCTACAGAGTTTATTAATCTTTTGATATTTTATTGTGGAAGTTGTATAAACCAACAGCTGAAGCAATAGATTATTGTTGTCACTGTTGGGTCAGTTATTCTTGTCCCTTTCTATGGCTGTGCTGTCCAGAAAATGTGACCTGCTGAGTTCAGGCTCTATGATCTTTGACTTTAGCAAGTAAAGGTACAACAGTCTTGAGGTAGAAAAACCCACAAACCTCTTCACAAGTGTGTTTTGTGCTCATAAAACAAGATGATTAGGAAATTAATAGACAATTCAAAGAGGAAACAGTGGAAGTATTTTAACCAATCCAATTGTGTGCTTGTTCAGATAAGCTAATGTGTTTCAGTGCCCATTTTATTTTTTTTTCCTTAGAAATGCTGGTTTGCGTCTTCCTTACCACTGTCTCCCGGCACTATGGCCAAATTTTAGCTAAACTTGGCAGGTGCAGAGATCTCAGTACTTAAAATGAAGACACACTGAAAGTGGTTGTGTACATGGAGTGAAGAGACCTAGATTGGTTTGTGCTTTTAAAAGAGAAAGAGAGTTGTTGTTCTGCCACATATCAGGTTACTGAGGAGTTGTGTGTGTATTTGGCTGGACAGCTTCCCTGAAGGATTTAAGAGGTCTTACTTAACCCAGCTAAAGGAATAGCAGACATGCTGGGGACTGGCAGGATTTCTTAGTGGGGGCATGGTACCAGTTTTTGAGAAAATAGGCTTTGATAGTCTTCCTGATCAGAGACCAGCTTATTATTTGGTGAAACATGGAGTGTATTTACAAAAAAAAAAAGCATGTAGGAAAAAAGTCAACATCTGTGTGCCTATTAATCACTTGTTTTTAAACTTGTTTTCTTCTTACTGTTGTAGAAATCCTCGTTGCCAGCCAACATCTTTCAGGCCACGGTTCTTATTAGTTGAAGATCCAGGGTGTGGGCAGGCTTTTCATCTGGCACCTGCAGTAATCCATGCCCTGGAGAAGTTTCCCGTTTATACACTAGACCTGCCTGCTTTGTTTGTTAGCACCACATCCCCAGAAGAAACATGTGCACAGGTATCTTTTTTGTTGTTAATCTGGTAGGACTCATTAAATGAATATAAACTGTATATAAAATAGTGAAATAAGGAAAATTCATTGTTAATGGAGGAGGCCTGATTGGAATATGCTGTTATGTTTACTTCTGTCTGGAAATCCACTTTTTTTTTAGATGGAATGATACTGTATAAGGATGTTATACATAGTCATGTTTTCCATTTGAAAGGAAGCAGCGAGGGTGTTGCTAGCAGCTCAGGAAGACGGGAGGTGCTACTAATAAAGCACTCTCTGTGGCAAAAAATCCTGCTGGTCTCTGTTGGATCCGGGAAGTTTTCATTGCTTCTTAAGGCTCTGTGCTCTCAGTAGATGGCTCTGCATCAGCCTGATGGCATCATGCACTTTCTGAAGCCCTGTTTTTTTATTATATTTATAGGACAATCATGGTTTGGGGAAAGGGGTTTCTTTTTTTACATATACAGCTTGCAGTGCTGCAGCTCATGCAGTAAAGGAATTAAAATTCATGTAACACTTAAATTGTTACACTGGTGTGCTTTCCATCACTAGGAAAATTAAATATAAGCACATTAGTGCTGTTTTCCTTCTTTTGTAGTTTTAGGCAGGGAATACATGTTGTCATTTGGCATCACTGTATTAAAATATTTTGACCTTCAGTGGAAGCATTTGAGAGCTGTAGGAATCAGGACAGACACATTCCGTGGCTCGTTTGTCACATTGGACGAGCAATTTTCCTTTTGTTATGTGATGGTTGCATCTGTGGACGTGTAACTACCCCGTGTAGTGACTGCCTGGATATACCATGTGCGCTTCCCACCTCTTGACAGGAACTCTCTGAATACTGTTAATCTGAGAGAGCACATGGAGAAATTTGTCACTTCCCTCTGGCAGTAGATGCATGTTGTCTCCTGTGATTGAGGTGCCATCTGTAAGCAGTGGCTTGTGCTCTTCCAAAGCATATCGTCTGGTCCGATGGATCCTTTGGTAGTAAGAAGTTGTGATTTAGCTCTTCAGGTAGACAAAAGAATGGTCACCTCTTATAAAATGTGCTTGAAATTACGAATTGTAGGCAGGCTTCTCACATAAGTGTTTGTTGAATCAATGCTCCAGTCTGTGTTGGGTTTGTGCCTGCTCTGAACTGAAATTGGTGTGGCTGCAGTTGTGTGGCAATTTCTCCAGGCTGATACATCTTGCTGAAAGGTTAGTCTTGTTTCTTCAGACACACCACCAGACTAGCTGAGTGCTGAGGCTCTTCAGGAGTTCTCTTACACCTAAGTAGTTTTGAAATCGGGCAGAGATTCAAGTCTGTTTCTGTCTGTGTAGCCATGTTTGTGTTTGAGTCAAAGTGAAAATTTTACCTTATTGTTAAGGAGTAGTTAATTTATTGGTTTGTCTTGATGTTTTAGCTTCATGTACTCCTATTTCATAACATAGTTTGACTGATAAGTAGTTATTTAGTGTCCTGTTCTACAGGATGTAGTTTTCTTATCTGAGCTTTCATTTTGCCAGTTGATGCGAGAAGCTCAAAGAACAGCACTGAGTATCATTTATGTACCACAAATCCCTTCGTGGTGGGAGACTGTTGGACCTACAGTGAAAGCTGTTTTTATGACACTACTGCAGAACATTCCAACGTTTGCTCCAGTTCTGCTCCTTGCAACAACTGATGTGAAACATGGAGATCTCCCAGAAGAGGTATTTATCCATACTTTTTTTATGCTTCCTTTTTTGCTTGTTAGTTTATAACTCCTTGAAGCATGGGAATACTGTGCGACTTTAAAGCGAATTCATACTGTTATTATTTAGGCACCCAAACTCAGTCTCTTTAAATTTGCTTAAATTAGGCAAAACAATGCTGAAAGCATTTGTCTAAAGTGTTTTCTGAGTAAAAAGATTGACTTCAACCCAGCTCTTTCACCCTTCTCACACACTGATGCTTATTAGACAGATGTACAAATTTGCTTCAGACAATCATTTTGGTGGCTGCAACATGGTGAGGTGTGTGCTTAGTGAAGAATATACAGTGCTTGAGATAGGAAAAATATTGTTTTACTGAAAAGGGAAAGATATTTTTACTGAAAAAATACAGTGGTCACACTTTACTGATGGAATGTAATTTCAAATTTTCATTATTACTGCAGTTTCTTTTTACATCTGGGTGAAAACTTGACATATTGGAAAGATAAGGTCCAACTTCCATTTAAGTAACTTGGAAATAAATTTTTAGTTGTATTCCTGAACAAAATTCAGTAAGACTACCTGCTGAGCTTTCTAGACATTTGTGGTGGTACAACTATCCCCCCTCCCCTCAAGCTGCACTGGGATTTCAGAAGGAACATCAGAGAGTGTTGAAGGAAGGTGTTCAAAAATGTGAATATGCTGCTCTGATTATTTTGCCTTGGTAGCAAAAGGTTTTATGCTGTTAATAAATGCTTTCTAAAATAAGGAATGAAATTACTTCCATACCCTTTGGTAATAGAGATGGAAAAACAGGGTACAACCTGGAAATATGGAACTTTAGACACTTAATTTAAATTAATTAAAAGCAAAATTTTAAAAGCCGTCTTGTCAAAAAGCTGACACTTATATGTTGAACCTTGCCCATTCCCTCTATAGCTGCAATAAAGATTTGAGCTAAAGAACAGAAAGGCAGGTAAATACAAAATAACCAGCCTTGCAGGTGGCAACTGTCACCTCTTTTTCAGTGGTTTATCACATCTTTTTTTCATGGAGCTTAAACTCTAGAAGGTATTACTCCTCAGAGCAGGTGTTTTAATTTGCCATGCTATGAAAATTTAGCCTTTTAAAGCCAAGGAGATTACTTTACATAGCTTGTCTTACCCAGATGAGTATTCAGTTTAGTTTAGAAAGGTACTCACCTTTTTGGAATAGAATATAAAAAATGTGTGTGGCCTTGTATCTGAAATATCTTTTCTCCTCCTGCTTTAGATAAAAGCTTTGTTTAATAATGATCATGAAGAAGTTTTCAAAATCCAGTGGCCTACCTGTGCTGAAAGAAGAAGTTTTTTTGAGGACTTAGTTATGAAGCAAGCTGCTGAACCTCCTGCATCAAAAACCAGCTCTGGTGAGGATATTCAAAATATAAAACTTTGCTAGCAGTAAGTTAACAGCTAATACAGTGTTTGCTTTGAGGGTAATTTTCTAGCAATTACTTTTCGTGTGCTTGTATTTGAGTACCATCAATTGAGTAAAATTTTCCAATTAATTTAAGCTCGGCAGCCGTTGGAAGTTCTGCCTGTAGCACCACCACCTAAGCCTCGGCAACTGACAGACGAAGAAATAAAACAACTGGAGGAGCAGGAAGAGGATACATTGCGTGAACTGAGGATTTACTTAAGGGATGTGACTCACAGACTTGTCATTGACAGGCGTTTCAGGGCATTCACAAAGCCTGTTGACCCAGAGGAGGTAAATCAGTGTTAATCTGCAATACCATTATAGCTGTGTGTATTCACAATTTCTCTGTGTGTGTGTTCCTTGGTATTTGTGTATTCTTTCTAGGAAGGTTTATCTTTGTCTTTAGGATCATAGTATAATGAATTTCCAGGAAATGGGAAGTGAATTTTTGTTTTCCTTTTACTTTTTTTGACCCTGTGGGGCACTCAAATGTCTGTTGTTTCAGTGTTCGCTGAAGTCCCTGTATTCCTTCTAAAATCTCTTTAAAAGCTGAGAGCATTTCCATTTGAAGGGTCATCCAACAAGGGTCATCTAGTCCAAGTGCCAATTACATCAAATGCCAACACAGTTTGCTCATGAAAAGGCTTTGCTATGTAGATATTACAGCACTAAAAAGGAGATATCTCTCTTTTTCTGTAATTATAAACAGTACTTCTAGGGCTATTCTAATAAAGCCTAAAGCTCTTTAATTGTCTGTCAGTAGTTTCTGCAAGAACAGGAATAGAAGCAGCAATTTGTCAGATTTTCAGATTCTTTTCTCAGGGGCCTTTCCTCAGTATAAGATCAACTGTAAAGGCTGTGTGGTTTTGTTTTCCTCCCATACACTTCTCATTTAATTCATTAAATAAGTGTAAGCTGGGGCACATACTTCCAAGTCAGCTGGAGATTTGAGGTAGCTTTGTGTTTCCACAAGGTCTTGTTCCCCCAAACGTCCACTGACTTATTTCCTTTCCTTCTAGTTTCTAGATGTGAATAATCTAAACAAACATAGATGTCCTCATCTAAACTAGTCATTAGGCTCCTTCCATATGTCTGAGTAAATAAATTTGCACCTCTGGGTCCAGTTATCTCATTCTAGGTGCCTAGGACAGGTGCTTCAAAGGTGCAATTCCTGCAGCCTTTTTCTTGCTGCCAACAACAGGTGACTTTACTGAGAGAGGTTTCTTTGCTGCCGTTTTCTGAAAGGAAGTGAAACGAGTCCCACTCTGGGTGCCGGTTCCCTTCTCTGCCCCACTCATTCTTCTGACCACTCTGCTTGTTTGTTTTCCCCTCTTCTAACCTGTCTCTTTAAAGCCAGCTGAAATAGCCCTTCTATTTTCAAGAAACTAATTGGGTAATTCCTGGATGTTTGGATGCATCATATTAGGATTTTTAAGAAGTCCTTTATTTGACTTTATGAAAATAATTATTTTTGGTAGCTGCTATGTTAAATCTCTGAGCATGTATATTTCCTTTGTAGGTACCTGATTACAATGCTGTTATTAAACAGCCCATGGACCTCTCCACAGTTCTGTCCAAGATTGACATGCACCAGTACCTAACTGCAAGAGATTTTCTAAAGGACATCGATCTAATCCGTAGCAATGCTTTAGAGTACAACCCAGTTAAAGATGCTGGAGGTGAGGATGTGGTTTTATCCCTAATTTACAAAAATTTTAAATGTACAAGTTGATAAATGTCATCTGTGTACAGTAGATGTGGGATTAGGTAATTTAAAAGATCCCCAGAGAGCATTTCTGGCCAGGTTATGAATATTGCAGCATCAAATAAATTATTTGGGCATAAAATTGTGATAGACATGTTGATTGGAAACTACTGCTTTTGCTTTAATAATTAACTTTTCTGTTGGCATGCTGAAAATATTGACTGAGATAACCTTTCAGAACCTACCTATGACAAGAGAGAAAACATTCTAAGTAAACAAAATAAAGGGGTTCATTGGCTGGTAGAAAGTATTCAATTCTGACTGTAAAATTTCAGATCGTCTCCTTAGGCACAGAGCCTGTGCTTTGAGAGATACTGCCTATTCCATAGTGAGGGAGGAAATGGATGAAGAGTTTGAACAACGCTGCCAAGAAATCAAAGAATCTCGTAAGCAAAGAGGTACATTTTTTGACACTGAGGATTTAAAGATTTGTCTCAGTATTTGTAACCAGCCATGCAAGACACAATTCTTTGCTCTCTCTTCTTCATTGCAAGGTTCAGACTGTGCTTCATCTTACTTCTGTGTAATGCCAAAGGAAGACTCTGTTCCTGGGTGTAAGAAAACAGACCCAAAGTGTAATGAAAAACTGAGGATGCCAGGAGGGCCTGTGGATGCCAGTACCCCCTGCTCTAAAGGCAAGTTGTGTTTTACTCAAGGTGCTGAAGTCTCTGTTCATGTGACCTAACAGGTTCGTGTGATGCCTGGTTCTTCATGCCAGAGGCACTAAATTTTTTAATATGCTGCAAAACATGGGATAAATCCAGAGGTCATTCATTCAGTATGGTTGTAAAGTTCAAGCGCAATGGCTGGTTGACATTGTAACACACTGCCCTTGGTGGCCCAACTAATATTTAATGGCTCCTACATTGCTACCTCTTAAAGTCAAAAAAGTTGTACATGGCAGTTTCTGAATGCTTCCTCAGTTTTTAGTTATATGCAACAGTGTTTTCCTCTTCCCTGCCCTCAAACATGAAACTCTATTCCTGTGATTTCCAATTGAAGGGGAAAGGGTTAAAAAAAAGGGGAGCAATAATCATAGACATTCAAAGGAAAGATCATTACTTCTTCAGTTTTGCCATGAAAAGGCCATGAAAAAAAAAAGGGCCTTGGATCTCTTTCAGTTAAAACACATGACATGATGTGACATTTCCTGGTCTTGCTGGCATGTCTGGGAATTTTGCCACTGACTTGACCCATAGGCCTTGTGGGGTACTCCATGAGTACAAAGAATGGTGGGGTTTTCTGGAAGGCAAAATGCCAAATTTGTTTTGAACAAGGTTAACTGCATCAGAAAGCTTATGAGGTGTGAATCTCTATGGAGGACTTTTTTCTCCCTTAAAAGTGCCTCTTCAGCTCTTCCCAATGTGTGTGTAACTTGTAAAGCTTACAGATTCGGAGGGCTCATCTCCAAATGCGTTACTGTTGTTCAAATATATTAGATCACTTACTAAGTCACCTAATAATCTTGCTTTGCAGTAAAACTTCCTGTCTAAAGGAAGACTTTTGTGTTCATAACCTCTTGAAGCTGATGGTTTTGTGAATTAAGTTCTGTAGCTGGATTTTTTAAAATCTAGTAGCTAACTGACCCCATTAAATTGCAACTTCTTCTCTAGACACGTGTCTAGGGAGAATGGGCAGTGGTACTTGAGCTTGTTTGGTCGTTTTCCTTGTAAGACAAATAAGATTAGGATGCTTCTTGTTTTGGTAATGTTTTGGATTACTTTTGCTTGTATCTCTTTGTAGACAAGTCAAAAAGAAAACGCAAAAGGAATAGAGAGTCTTCAAGTATCACAGCAAAGAAGAAGAACATTCAGTTCAATAAAGAGAATAAAATTCCTGAAGACCAAAATGAAGTAGAGAGTAATGAAGAGTCTAACACAGATTGCACTGAATTTGCGTCCTCTCAGGATACTCCTATCGAAGAACATGAAAATGTACTTCAAGAACGACGGAAAAATGGGACAGAAGATGAAAGAGAGAGAGTTCTCCTCATGGGTAAATCTCCTTCTGGAAAAAAGAGAGAACATTCAGACCTAAGAGAGCAGAGTGAGATGCCCGATTGTCAAAAAGCTGGAACTTCAGAAGATGGAGGTTCAAATGGTAAGTCAAAGATCACACGGGTCATTTACCCCCTTTTTCTTCCTGAGGAGGGTTACACTACTTACCAGGTTTTAGCCTTCTTGATTTCTATTCTCTGTTGTCTCTCTCAAATTGGTGCACAGTGTTTCTTGCATAATGGTGCTGCCCCTCGAGTTATGACAGCCAAATTCGTGTATTTCTGCAGCTGCTGAGTTTCTGATTCTGCAGTTTGTTTTTCAAATGGTACCTAACTGAAAAACAATCATTGGCTTTCTTTTATTGCATGAGGATCTTTCCAGCAATAAGAAGCATAAGTTAAAAAGCTGAACTTCAAGCAGTGTGCACCTAGGGTCATGTGTGGAATAGAAGAGTTATGTCCTAGTGTTTGCAGTTAAGATGTGTTTTCTAACCTAAATTACTTCAGAGTTTTACAGTGTAGTGCTGTAATGGCAATGGGATTTTTTTTTCTTGGTTTTACCCTGCCTTTTTGTCTAGTGTTGTTTTTTTGTGTCCAAGTTTCTAGATTTTATGGAGCAGTAATTTTTGCAGAAAGGAGGTAAAAGTGTCAAGCATTTATCAGTGAAAAATTGTAACAGTTGTCTCTATTGTTGCAGAGGTTCTCTTCTCCAAGTACAGGGTGCTTCATTCATACTGTATTCCAGAGAAAGAAGTCCTGACTTAAGAAATTCATGTCATTCCAGATTTGTGGGTACACCGTATGACTCGTGCAAGATCTTCTCAGGTGGAAGAGAGACAGCTGGGATGTGTTGCGAAGGCAATGAAAATTGGCACACAGAGAGTGTTTGTGGATTACTGTGAGCTCAAAGTAAGTTTAAATTGTAATTCTGTTAATACCAAAGTAGGACATTTTCTTGCTACATACAGAGTTGTAAATTAAGTCAGTTGTTAACCAATGCCAATTCAGACAAATTATGGGAGGGATATATAGCTGGTGAAATAATTCAACCTGTACTGGACTGTGACTGTTGTTTCCACAGCTGGTGTAGACTGCTGTTCTTGCTTTTGGTGAACTAAATTTTAGGAGACTGAATTCTCTCTTTAATTTTTAATGTAAAAAAATTGTTACATTTTAAAATAGCCCACTGACAAACTGCGAGTACTGTTGGTTATTAGTGTCTTGGCAGTTTTTGTGATGGACTGGGTGGTTGTTTTGGTTTGCTCTTTGCATGTTTTCATTTATTAGGAACTTGATTTTTAGCAGAGATGACTTTTAAGTCAACCTGCTAATTCAAGTTAAAGGTCATCCTGGATAAAATACTAATACCTGTTCTTCTCAAATGCTTTCAAAATCCAGTGATAGAATTTGGCATTCATATAGGTACAGTGTTACAAGGTTTTTCCAGTCCCCTGTAGGAGAGAAGTTGCTATGGTAGGATACAGCTGGAGAAAGGGTCAAAAATGTGCCTAGCTGCAGGCAGTAAAAAGTTCCTTTGCATGAATTGGAGAGGATAGAAGGACCTGGCCTTCTTCAGATGTTGCAGTGAGGAGAATTCAGGGAGCTGCCAGGTTGAGGTCCTGGAAGTGGATCAAATCAGAGGAGGCTGCTGTTTACTTGCCATGATAAGAGATGAAGTGAGAAGAGAGAAATTAACTTTTTAAGACAGGCTTCCTAAGCAAGCAAATTTCATAGGGTTGTGTTCATAGAAAGATAGAATATCCTGACTTGGAAGGGACCTACAAGGATAAAGTCCAACTCCTGGCCCTGCACAGGGCACCCCCAACAATCCTGCCATGTGCTTGAGAGCATTTTCTAAATGTTACTTGAGCTCCGTCAAGCTTGGTGCTGTGGCCACTTTCCTGGGGAGCCTGTTCTACTGCCTGACCACCCTCTGGGTGAAGAAATTCTTCCTTATATCCAGCCCTAAATTCCCCCTGACACAGCTTCATGCTGTTCCCTCGGGTCCTGTCAGTAGTCACCAAAGAGCAGAGATGGATTGGTGCCTGCCCCTCCACTTCCCCTTGTGAGGAAGCTGTTGTTCATGTCTGCCTGTGGAGGGAATCCAGAGGTTTCTCTAGAGTCAGGGTGCCAACAGCATGTGCTCTGAAGGTACTGCCCACTGGAGAAATGGTACAGTAGAGCTCTTACAGAGGTTTCAGCTGTGAGGACAGAGCTACAGTCCTGAAATGCGTCTTTTAGAAAACTTCGTTCCTTAACATGGGTGCCACTGGAACTTGCTGCTTGTGTCAGAGCGCCTCTTTGGAACTCACTCGTGGGCAATAAGCTGGGTGAACCTCCAAACTGTAGTCGCTTGGTTTTGTTTGGGCTGGTTTTTTTGGGGGGGTTTTGGGTTTTTTCATTTATTTGCTTGGTAATAGGCCTAGAACTTGATGAACACATACAAGAGTATGCAGTCACTTATGTGGCAGCAGTTAAAAAGTTTCACACAGGAAGCTGGCCATACACCTGGGCTATGTCCTACCTTTTCTGTTTGCAGCTTACCTTGAGCTATTCTGAACTTTGGTTTTCATTTTTTTTCTTCAGCAAGTGTTGCATTCTATTGCCGTGGTAACTGAGAACGTCAGTATATTTCGCATGGAAAAACTATATGCTGTCCTTAGCCAGTGCATTTATCAACATCGGGAAGATGGTGACAAAAACAAATTAGTGAAGGTAGGGTTTTTTTGTCTTGTAGCGCTTTCTGTCATTATTATAGGGGTGTGTGTGTTATGCATGTGTACGTCTGCCCTGTGAACATCACGGTTATTTAGTATTACTCATCGCTGCTTAGTTGCCTGTGTTACAAGATTTGTTCATTACAGTCTGGAAGACATTTCTCCATACTGCAAAACCATTGTTGCATTTGGCTTAGCTGTTGGCAGTTTCAGCAGGAAAAGGCTTGAAGACGACGGGCCCCCCCCAGAGCCCTCTCAAAGCAGTTAACCTCAGTCTGTCACCACTCCTGCTCCAGAACCTTTTCAGTGCTGGGGGGGCTGTGAAAGGAGGGTGCTTTTCTCAGTCTGTCACTTCCTCGTTCTCCTCTTGCGGGCAGTCACACATGGTAACACTTGTATAGTAGTCATTCCATTCTTGAAAAGAAACTAAGTATGAGGCATAACAAGAATAAGAGACTTTAGTCTCTACTCTCACCAGGCTTTCTTTTAACTAGAACGGTTCACGCATCTTTAATTTCATATATGAGGGGCTTCCTGCCTATGAAGGTTTAATGCTAATGAGTCAAATTCTGTAATCTCTTCCTCTAAGAGAGGATTTCCAAGTTGTCAGAACTTGGCAGAAATATTCCACAGGAACCTATGGTCCCAGTCTGACATTCCCAGTGTTGAGTTGATTTAGATAAGGTTGGGTATTCAGTCTTCAGCTTCAAGGTCCTTGAATCCATTTGTCTTTCAAGTGGTCATGCATAAGAATAGATAAAATTCTTTTATGTGTCTCAGTCTTCCTTAAAAAAACCCAGGAAGCATCTTCTCTTGGGTCCTGGTCACCTTGATCTCTTCCTCCACATCTGATAAAGAGTCAGATCAGATGCTCTTGCTCTGATTGTGTGACAGTGAGGATTCTTTGGATTCAGGGATGCCATTCCTGAAAAATGTACCCTTCTCTCATCTATCATAATGCCATGATTTAGCATGAAAAGGAATTTGTTTGTTATCTTGGAGCTTGTGAGCTTTTGTGACAGAACTTGGTTTCTTTGTTTTCTGCTTCTTTGAGCTTTAACCAAAAAATATCTCCTATTCGGAAGGACTGTACAAGTCAGTCCAGGAGTAAGTTCTACTGTATGAAGACAGAGACTTTAACAAGTATTTATTCAGAGCGCAGATAAGAACAGTTCAGCTTTTAGTTGTGGCTTTTTGGGAACCCTCTCTCTCTCTAATTGTTGAAAGCACCATTGATAGAGATCCACAGTCCCCTGATACAGATCCCTGCAGTCTTTCTAGCCTGCTCTCTGTTCTGGGTGCGGAAGGATGTGTCGGGAGCCAGTGAATGTAAAACAGCACTGACGGTGGTAGCACATGTATTGGCTAAATTATTACTAACAATTGTGTGCACAGATTCTCACTTCTTTTGATGAAGAAGTAAACAGGGTTCTTAAGTTTGTATTCACACTGACTCCTGATTTGTCTTTTTATCTTCTTAGGCAATGAAGAAAGAAATTACAGCCTTCAGTTATCCATGATACTTGATTTCAGCATACTTGACACACTCTGTAATGTTTTCTTTTTATTGCATGCTGTTTTCTTTGCATAGTTCAATAAATACTAGGTCTACATATATATTTATACAAATATATCTTAAAATTTATTAAGAAAGCTCAAATAAAGTCATTTAATGACTTTTGATATTTCCCTTCTAGATATGTATATTTTAATGTGACATACTGCTGTGATTGCCTTTGAAACTCAGCAGATCTGAATAGATAATTTCAGTACCTCTCTTTAAAAGAAAACCTAACTTGAAACAAAGCAAGGTTTTACTACTGTAACTTTCTAAGGTAAAGTTTAATCATGCTTGTAATAATGACAATCGTAATACTGGAGAAAAGCATTTTAATACAAATTTTTAGTTCATCAAATGGCTTGTAGTTGAATTCAGTTGTAAATAGTTTTCTAGTTACCTGGGAAAAATTATATCTGTTTATTACATAAAAGTGAATATATTGCTGGTGATAAATATATTGAAGTAAAAACAAAGCAGTACAGTGTTTTGAAGAAGTATTTATCTTCAAACCTGCAGAGAAAATTTATCTGTTAATTTGCTAGTTATTTAAAAAAAAGAGTAAGACAAAGTTTAACTATATGAGAAAAAAATTTATATAAATCATGATAAAATATGTGGCATGACCCTTTGCTCTTCTGTTCTGTCACCTCACATACACAACGTGTGGTGATACTGAACGCCAAACTGTGCAATCCCTCTTTGTGTGTGTTTGGTTCCTTACCTCTGTCAGTAGTGTTCTCTTTTCGTGTCCTTCTACTGTGTTTGTTCAAACATTGGTGTGCTATGCAGGTTTTTTTTTCTCTGTATTGTTTGGTGGGTATTAATAAAAAATTAATCTCTTTTTAGTGGTGGGTCGTCTGCTCTATTTTAATCACAGAACAATTTTGATCACTGATAATCTTGCACTTACAGCACCAGCACAAATATTATGATTTTAAAATAAGAACTGCATGTGATCAGCTTCTTCTCCATTCAGTGTATGGACTATACAGCAAAGACAAGCTCAGGAGAAAGAAAAAAATTACATTGAAAATCTACATTTTAATGTAATAAATGAACTAATGTCCTTAACTTGATCTCTTCTGTGGCTGCCATCACCAATTTCGATGTGACTTGAGGCAAGCAGCTTGTTGAGTGCATCCCCTAAGAAAACTGAACAGGAGTGACAGTGTGGAATTGACGAACCAGACCCATTCCTGGGGTCAAAACTTCTGTTTGAGCAAATGTCTTCCTGTCACTGGTCTCAACAGGATGCTGTACCTGAGGCAGATTTTAAAAATGTTCCCAATTGTGTAAATCTTCATCTTTTGTGACCACCTGTGAACAGTTAAGGGTTCCCCACGGGCCACATCTTTTTTCTTTCTCAGGGAAACCGTCACATTTTACTGTCTGACCCAAAAATAGCACACAGTAATGAGAAAAATAGTATAGGGAAACAACGTTTTTGAGAACTGTGCAGTGAGAGTTAAACCCAAATATTGATTAAAATATTTTGTATGTACTAAAGGGAGAGAGGTCTCCTTTCTCCAAGTTCTCTAGCTAACAAAAATCCCTCAACAGCCCGAGGTGTGGGAAGTGTCTTTTTCGTTAGAGCCGCTACTTCTGTGTCCACTCGCCCTGGTTTGGGTCTCAGGACCCTGCGGCCGTGTCCTCCCTCGGCGGCAGCTCCGGGCGGGAGTGGCAGAAATCCCTTCCCGGGCTGGGGGCGACGCTGTCCGTACGGCCCGTCCCGGGCGCTGCGGGAGCGCCGAGCGCGGAGCCGAAGTTTGCCAGCGGAGGAGTGGCTGCGGGGGCGCGGCTGCCGCCCGGGAGCTCCGACCCCGCCGCCCCCGCTCCTCCCCGGCCGGCCGAGGAGCCGCCGGTGCCCCCGGGCTGCGGCGCTGCGGT